>CM035161.1:150744549-151004966 GCA_020205615.1 Panax quinquefolius
AAGGTAACCAATATACGAGTATATATATAAACCCTTTGGGTAACAAATAAACATTTAAAGTATACAACAACTAAATAAACATTATACAATAACCAAATCAATAATAAACAAAGAACCAATTTTATGTACTTAGTAACTTGAATATAAAACATATTTTACATGCATTTTGCAATCAAAACAACAAGATTATACTAACTTTGTGACCAATTAAAGATGAAAAACTTAAGGTAACCAATATACGGTATATAGTAACTACTTGGGTAACCAAATAAAATTTAAAGTATACATCAACCAAATAATCATTATCGAAAGAACCAAATTAATAATAAACGAAAGAACCAATTTATATGTACTTAGTAACCAAAATATAAAACATATTTTTACATGCATTTTGAATCAAAACAACAAGATTATCGACTTTGTTACCAATTAAAAGAGCAAAAAACTTAAGAAAAGGTAACCAACATACGAGTATATAGTACACCGGGGTAAGTATATGCGTATAAACTTTAAACTCAAAGTTATTCGGAGGTTTGGTTACTTATCTTGAAGTTCACATTGATCTTGAGATTCCGATTGATCTTCTTTGATATTATCCGATCTCAGAGTTGCATCATAGCTGGAGAAGTCGTCTTTCTCCGATATGTACCGTTACTTTCGCTTTTTCGATCTCAAAGTTGCTTGTTTTCTTCAAGGTGAATTGTTGATCGGCTGGTTGAAAATATAAAACTCCGTGAATCGGCGTGTAGGGAGTTAATACTTCAATGAATCGATCATTGAGTTATTTTTGTAATTATTTTGTGGATGTTTTATTTTTGTAAATACTTTATAATTGTTGTATATTAGTGTTAAGGACCCTAAATTAAATCCATTGAGGCCAAAATTAAGACCATAAAGACCTGCACTGTAGTGTCATGGGTGCCAAGAATTAAGGCCTTAGAGTCTAAATATCAAGGTCATGAAGCCCATAATTATGGCCCCAGAGACCCGTAATCAAGGTTATGAGCTCGATTTAAGGTCACTATGATGCTTAGAATCAAGCTCATGAAGGCAAAAATTAAGGTTATGAAACCCGAATTAAGGTTACAAGACTAAGAATTAATCCAATAAGAGCAAAAATTAATGCCATATATAAAGCCCGTAATTAGCATTATGGGCATCAAGAATTAAGGTCATGGAACCTAGATTTAACGTTATGATAGCTAAAAATTAAGGTCATTTACGCCCAAAATTAACGAATGGGTGCCAAAAATCAGTAGCATGATAAAAACACTATTATAATTATTTAATTACTCCTTTAAAAATATATTTTTAAAAAAGTAGGGACAAATGATGTGGGTAAAAATAATTCACCAATGGCGAGTTGTCACGTGTTATTTCTAGATCCCTATTAATGAATAGTAATATAATAATGTTGATTACATAATATTCTAAAAAGATATTAAATCTAATAAATAATAGAATTCTCATAAAAGTTAACCAACTAAAGATTGACAACCCGGAAGGTCTCTAAAGCTAATTAAGATTCTAATTCACAAGGATTCTAATTCACATGCAACTCATGAAGGAGATTACTCATATCTTTATAAATAAGGGATGTTAATCTAATACATTTAAAGTATGCAATTTATATATTCTAATTGTTAGGGAGTGTTTTTTTTCGACCTTGTATGTAGGTAGAAGGCCTGACATTAGAAGGATTTTAGAGACAATCTGGGCTGAAACCCATGGTCGGCTTTCAGAGGAATCGATCGCTTTCTCCCAAAAACTCTTCCACGACAAACCATCATACCCCCCAACCAAAGCAGTCGTATGGATGAGAACCGTTCTCGAGCGTTGGAGGTTCACGGGAAGGACCGAGGGGAGAACAACCGAGATCGAGAGGGGAGTTCATTACGCTAAAAAGATGTAATGAGAACAAGGGCCGCCATGCGGCCCTACGCCTCGCAAGAGGAACTTCGAACAGCAGAGATGGCGAAGGTGGCGAGAGCAGAAGCCACTTCAAAAGGCGTAGGCATCGGGCGATCCCTGGCCACCTCAGCGGGAGAGGTTGGAACGAAAAGGAGTAGGCATCGCGATGCCAGTCCACGAGAAAGTAGGAGTAGAATGAGGAGTCGTTCGCGGATCGAAGATTGGACCATCTAGCAGACGGACATAGGAGGAGGACGCGACCCACAGAATACGGGAGGGACGGAGACCCGGATCATCCTCTCGTAAGGAGGAGTCCCCCCCCTCGCTGAAGGGTGGTTGAATTGGAGAAGTTCTTTGTCGACTAAAAATGCATTGGGGACACCTTCGACTTGCTTAGGTCACCTTTCTCACGAGAGATCAATCGAGAGGCAATGAGCCCCAAAAAGAAGATGCCCCCGATGGGAGACCTACACGATGGGATGGGGATCCAGTATGACCACTCGGATGGGTATGACGGGCGATGAAATACTACTGACCATTCCGATGCGGCTCAAGTGTCAAATGTTAAGTAACCACTTTGAAAGAAGCCGAGAATGGATGGGGACCTTGGCGGTGGGATCAATTAATTCATGGAATGATCTTGGGAGAAATTTCATGCTTGATTCTGGGAGAAATGAAGGCGGGGAAAGATCGCAACTTATTTCATGCGGTCGACGGAAGTCGGATGAAAGCACAGGTCAAGATGTATGTCAAAGGTTCCGTGAGGTCGTGGGATCGATGTGAGCTAAATTCCCCACAAGCCTTGGGATTCTTCACTGTTGGACTAGACATTGGGAAATCAAAAAGTTGATGAAGGATCTGGTGATCAACCCTTGGCCAGATTTCGTGAGAGGCCTTCCATCGAGGCAAGAAGGTTACATAGCAATTGAAGAGACAATGGGGAACTTCAAACCGCACTCCCAATCTTATGAAAAGTCTAGGATCGGGATAAGCAGAGTAATCGAAGCGGATAATCGTGGGAGGTCGGACAATTATGGTAAGAAAAGCTACTGATTGGGAGGTTGGGCGTGACGACCACCTTTCCCAAACAAGAATATCAATAAAGTCTACCTCAGTACTCAACACTAACGAGGCCAAGATATTAGAGGAGATCCTAATAAGCCCTTTTTGAACCATGTCAAGCGATTACGAAGCTTGGGAAGAGGGGTCGGGATAAATATTGTATATCATCGATTAACCGAGGGCATACGATCGAGAGTCTGACAACAACTGAAAGATCGATAGAGAAAAACGTCGAGAATGGGCAATTGGTGCGATATGTGGTGATCGCGAAGGTTGGAAGCCCGGGAGGAGAACGAGGGAATCGACTTTAGGAAGCATAACCGTTATCGCACCAACAAGGCTTAGGGGTAATGATGTTATTTCGGGCGGGTTGGTAGGGCGTGTAATCGGAAGGAAGAGGAGTGGGAATCTCGAGGCCGTGTTGTCGGTGCCAGGCTCATCGCCCAAAACGGATAGGGCATATTCAGGAGTATCCATCTCATTCTTGGATGAAGACTATCCTACCGATCATATTAAACCACATGACGGTATTTAGTAATAATCTGCATGTGTCGAGCAGTGAGACATGAAAATGATGATGATCGATAATGGATCCTCGATCGACATAATCGTATCGCCGCCTACCGGAAGATGCATTTAGAAGGAAGAAGATGTAATTGGGTGGAGAAGGCCCATCAGACGGCTTTGCGGCGACCCCGGTGCATTCTCGGGCACCATCGAGTTACCAACAAGTCGGTGTTACTGTACCCTCGAAGCGCGAAATAATGGTGAAATTTTTTGTAGTACAAGTGGATTCGACCTACAATTCCATCTTGGGGAGGCCGACATTTGCAGCATTGCAGCCAGTGACGTCTATACATCACTTCAAAATCAAGTTTCTAACATCGAACGGGATCGGGGAGGTAAAAGGTGATCTGGACATTGCCCAAAGGTGTTATCGGAATGCTTTGATTTCCTCGAGGGTCGGGATCGAAGAACAAAAATGCGATAATAGCCATCGAGATAGAGCCATTCAACGAGAAGCGATCTTGAACCCGAGCACTCTGGCGGAAGAGAAGAGATGAAGATGTGGAGTTGATACACAGAATCGAAAAAACTAATCAAGATCGGGGTAGGATTAGCGAAATCCACTCTGACGAGTGCGGTGGATTTGATTCGGTGTATCTTAGATATCTTCGCTTGGAAGCCTAGCGATATGCCAGAGTAAACGAATTGGTAGCGTGACGCATAGAACGCATCTGAGACCCAAAGAGAAACCAATGATCTGAGAAAAGAAGGATCTTCACCCCGAAAGCGGAGGATCATAGATGAAGAGATTGGGAAACTATTTGGGCGGGGATTCATCTTGAGATCGACTATCTCGAATGGTCGACGAATGTGGTATTGGTTCGAAAGCAAAATGGGAAGTGGAGGTTGTGCATCGACTACACGGATCTGAATAAGGCATGCCCAAAAGATTTATATCCTCTACCCAACATAGACCAGCTGATTGATGCCACTTCAGGGTATGGAATGTTAAGTTTCATGAACGCTTTCTCGGGATACCACCAAATTTTTATGTGCAAGGATGACATCCCGAAGACAAGCTTCATCACTCATCGGGCTATATATGCGTATCGGAAGATGAAATTCGGATTGTTGAACACAGAGACAACTTATCAACAGATGATGAACTTTATATTCAGAAAGCAGCTGGGCCAAAGTATGGAAGTGTACGTGGACGACATGATCGTAAAAAATATGACAGTCCGGGATCATTTGGAAGACCTAGAAGATGCTTGAAACAAAGAAAAAACCTGGCCGAGACCGAACTTGGCTAAAATGTACCTTCCTTGGTTTGGGTTCGGAAAATTTTGGGATACTTGGTCAAATGAAAGAGGAATCGAAGCCAACCCAGAGAAGATTTCGGCGATCTTAGACATGAAATCTCCAAATACATTCAAAGACGTGCAAAGGTTGTCGGGCCGGATAGCTGCCCTTCGGAGATTCGTGTCAAGGTCGACTGAAAGATGTTTACCCTTTTTTGACACTCTCAAGGGGCCGAAGAATGAGAAAAATTTTCAGTGGACGTCGAAATCTTGAAGAGCGCGCTCAAGGATCAAAAAAAATTTGTCTTCGGAACCACTGCTGATGAAGCCAATCCCTTTGGAACCCTTATATTTATACTTGGCTGCACGCACAATGGCAGTAGGGGCGGCGTTGGTGAGAGAGAAAGGAGGAAAATAGTTCCCGTATACTACGTCATTACATGTCCTTCGAGATGCGAAATAGAGATACGAACACAGAAAAAATTCAATGTATGCCCTAATCGTTGCATGCGAGGAAGCTTCTCTCGCGTTATTTCCAAGGCTCGGGTGGTGAGTGTATATACTGGACGACCCGGCCGTTAAAGAAAATATTGGATAAACCGAAGGTGTCGGGACGACTAGCAGCATGGGCGATGGAGCTAACACAGTTTGCCATAGAATATCATCCCCAAACGGCAACCTGCAGGCATTGGCAGACTTCATCGTGGAATGCTCTTTCACGGAACCGGACGTAAACACGGTGACCGAAACTCAGCAGGGGTCAAACTCGTGGACGTTGTACGTGGATGGATCATCGACTTCAGACATAAGCGGAGCAGGGGTCATTCTGACAAGTCCCGAAGGGTTCAAAGTCCAGCAAGCTATCCAATTTTAGTTTAAGGCCATGAACAACGAAGCAGACTATACACTCAGGGAAGTACGTGAAGGGATTTATGTGGATCACCTTGGGGCCAAGTCACTGGTGCACAAGATTTTGAGGCAGGGGTAATACTGACCGACTATCTACACTGAGGCCAAGGAATTCGTCAGAAGGTGTCCCAAGTGTCAGCTGAACAACACTATCCCACATCAACCTCCCGAAGAGTTGTATTCGGCTTTATCCCCGATTCCCTTTGCTGTATGGAGAATCGACATCCCAAGGCTTCTTTCAAGGCGAGGGACAAGTTAGCTTTGTGATCGTGGGCTATCAACTATATGATGAAATGGGTCAAAGCCAAAACACTCTGAAGATCACCGAACAAGAATGCCTAAAAATTCTTGAAAGAAGAATCGTTTATCATTTCGGTATCCCGATGGCGATAGTCTCGAGATAATGGCGAGCGATTTGTGGGGTCAAAATTTGAGGGCTTTCACGAAGGAGTTGGGAATTGACATCATGAAGACCTCGATTCGCTCATCCCCAATCGAATGGTCGAGTGGAAGTGAGAAACTAAACCCCGCTTCAACGGATAAAGCGAAGGTTGGATGAATTGAAGGGTCAATTGGCCCAAGAGCTACTAATTGTTTTGTGGGTATATCGGACTACTCCAGGGACAACAACCGTGGACTCTCCATTCGGTGGTATCTGGGGACCGATGCACTCATACCAGTTGAGATCGAATCCCCCACTCTTTGGGTCAGTCAGTACAAAGAGTTATATAATGATGACGGTCTGAAAATAAATTTAGATCTGTTGGAAGAGGTTCGGGACTCTGCTATATTGAGGTTGGGTGCCTATCATCGGAGAAACGAAACAGACACTTCTGACCAAAAGGTGAAGTCGAGGAGGTTTGCAGTAGGCGATTTGGTCCTCTGGGAGTCGGAGGCATCAACCCCCCAGAACACTGGCAAGCTGATGCCTAACTAGGAGGGACCTTATGAGGTGGTAGAGGTGCCGAAGCCAGGTACATATCGACTTCGAGCAATGGATGGTTCAGAAGTAAAGAATACATGGCATGCTGGGAGACTTAGAAAATTTTACCAGTAATAGTTATGTCATTTTTTTCTTTATCCATATAACCTTTCATTCTTAAATAAAATAAATTAAAGTTTCTTTTGGAGATACTTATCTATATTCATATAATTCTTAATACTCGAATCGGACAAAACTCGAACCAATCCGATCGGAAGGTTGAAAAAGACACCACTGATCGAGATACATCACGAGTATAACTGATCGAGAAAACTGTAAATTTTTTTATTCAGGCAAGCTTCGGGCATTATCCGATCAAGAGGTTCGGGAAGATACCACTGATCGAGATAAGTCACAAGTATAACTGATTATAAAATTTATAAACAAAATACTCTATTTCATTTATACTTGGAAATTTTTTTACACAACCCGATCGCTTACGATTGGTGAAGTACAAAATGGAAAAATACAAAAGATTATTACAAGTCCTAACAATATCTATTTAGGAAGAGGGCCGTCCTCGGCTTCAGATTCTTCATCAGAGGAGTCAAGGATGGAGGCATCGAGCCCAAGAATCGTCGATTTAGTAGAAGCCTTTTCACGATAAAGTTCGTACCCATCACCAAATCCGGGCAGCGACCTTCTCGTTCAAGGCCTCGAGACTCTTCGTATTCAATAAATTTAACTTGGGCCTCGATGATCTTCTCTGGAAAGGAGTTTACTTCAGCGGTTAAACTGGTGTTCTCCCGCATGACCTGAATCATTTTAGCCATCATTTCTGAAAATTTCTCCTGCAGGGCGTCAACAGCCTTTTCCCGATCCTTGACATCCTCGGTCAGATGATCCCTCTCCTCCAGAAGTAATGCATACTTCTTCTCGAGCTCCTCCGCATGACTTTCGGCTCGGCTCGCCTTGCTTTGGGTCTCAGCGTGGAGATCCCGTTCCTTCTTCAGGTCTGAGCGCAGAACACCGACCTCGGCTTCGAGCAGTTGAACATCCGTCCTCAGCTGGACCTCCTTTTTAGTGGTTCGGGCGAGAGGAGAGATGGCTCGGGCTAAGACTAAGGCAGCGTTAACTGCGGCGTGAAAATGAGTCGACTATACAAATCTAAAGGCATGCAAACAACAACAAAAGTCAAAACAGATGAGGCTTTACCTGACATTGAGCCCGAACATAGGCCACCAAATATGCTTCAGAAGTGAACCCTTTAATGCGGTCGTCATCTCCAGGAAGTTTGAAATGGTCGAACAGCTGGAAAGGGAACACTTTGAAGGGGCTCCTCGGCCAATAGGTAGTCAGCGTCCTGTGGGAGGAGCTTGGTTTTGAGGAGGGTGTGGAGACGACCACGGTTTGGCTTCCATGACTTGTTGCTCAGACCGCGGCGGACCAGTTTCATTGGCGAGTCGAGGCTTTTTGGGTCAGGGTTCGAGAGGAACCTATTCGATTTCCTCCAAATCCTCGATCACCGCGACCTGAGCAGGAGGGGGTAAGAATCGGTTTTGGTGTAACTGCTGGAGTGTTATTGGTCGGAAGCTTTGTTGATGGCTGGGAAGGTGTCTTTGTCTTCTTCAATTTTGATATCTTTTCAGCCCGGCTCATTTTCAGAGCGACTTTCACAACAGGTTCGACGGTGGTAGTCGGGGGAGCAGGGCCCGAAGTGGAACCCGTAGAGAGTTCCGAAATCAGGATAGTCTCCTCTTCGTCCATCTCATCGGTAATTGGAAGACGAATCGGTTCGATTGAGATAGGAAGATGAACCAAAGATTTAGAGGCCCCTTCGGGCTTGAAGATTGTCACTGTACCATAAGAAGGAAGTTGGAAGATCAGTTACCGTTAGATGGGTGAAAAAAGAGATTTAAGTTCAAGAAGATGAGGGGAGGTTTGGGGTGAGACACTTACGACCATGCTGGTACAGCCAGTTCTCGTTGGACAAGACCCTCAAGTTCCACTCGGTCTTGCTCCACTGCTTGTAGAACTCTTTAAAAGCGCCTACTTTGATCCTTTGGGCAACTAAGTTAAGCGGACCTATTCCATCGAAGATAATACTACTTTTCGATGGATTATTTAGTCGAACATAATTGATCGAAACTATAGTAATTAAAGCGACGGATGTTAAATCGAAAATAGATATATCCATTTGGCGCCATCTTTCATGATGCCTTGATCTTATATTATTTGAATAGTGCTTATCCTCGGCGGAAATTAAATCGAGGATACATCTATCTCTGACAGACGTAAGTTCGAGGGACATTAAAATCGGAAATAATTTTTAAACCTAATTAATCGGCTTTCGTCTTTGATAAGTTTTAAACCTCATTCTCTCACTTTGCTCTCTCTCTCTCTCTCTCTCTCTCTCTCTCTCTCTCATTCTCTCTCTCATTTCTCTCTCTCTCTCACTTCTCTCTCTTCTCTCTCCTTTGCTCTCATCTCCACCACCACCTTCCTTACATGACACAGCGGTTCCACCACCACCAACTGTTTCCACCACCACCACCACCACCACCACCGGCTACCATCGTTGTGGTTCCACCACCATCACTTCTTGGGTTCCACCACCGTGAGCGCCACCACCATCGTCGGTTCCACCACCATTAGTGCCACCACCACCGTGTGACGCGCACCACGAGCACCACTTGTCGATTGCACTCCTTTATTTTACACATTAATTCAATTTCAAGGTTAGTTTTACATGAAAACATTAGATTTTTAGGGTTAATTTGTTGCAAATTGTTAAATAAAAATTATTTTTGAATGTCTGAAAGTTATAATATTTAAAATTTGTATGATATTTCTAAAATTTATGGTTTGAATTTGTATGATGTTGTTCTTTGTGAATTTGTGGGTTGAAAATTTAGGACTGTTTTGTTGAAATTGGGAGTTAAAATATGAAATTTGGGTCTTATTCTTCTTGTTTATATTCTTTGAAATTGGAATTTTGATTTTGGAATGTGGTACATTTTGCGTATTATTTAGCTGCATATTATTTGGAATTTGAAAATTGCGAGAATATTGATATTATGAAGTGTATATCATATCAAATTTGGGTTCCTTATCATAATATATTTGATTTTAGGATTGTTTTTAATCTTGATATATTTAATTTTTATTGAATTTATAATGAAATTGCATCGAAAATTATGAAATTACAAGAATATTTGTGGGCCTGCATGTATTGTATTAGTAATTAGTTTCCCAATATTAATAAATCATAAACTAAGTACCATTTACTTAGTTTTAACTACTACTAAAATAAAATAAAATAAATATAATTTAATTTAGTTTATTAAATAAAATAAATTTTAAAAATAAAATAAATAACATAATATAATACAAAATAGAGTAAAATAAAATAAAATAATAAATTAAATTAATTTGAATAAAATAAAAAAACTTTGATTTAATTTAATAAATAAAATAAATTAAAAAAAAAATAAAATAAATAAAAAAATAATAAAAAAAATAATTAAATAAAATTAAATTTAAATTTAAATTTAAATTTAAATTAAATTTAATTAAATTTAAAATAAATTAAATTTAATTTAATTTAATTTAATTTAATTTAAAAATTAAAATTATATATATAATACAAATATAAAATAAATAAAATAAAATAATTTTAATTACGAAATAAATTAAATTAAATTAGAACTTTTATAATATAATACAAAATAAAATAAAAAGTAATAAAAATTTAATTTAATTTAGTTTAATAAATAAATAAAATAAAATGATTTAATTTAATTTAATTTAATAAAGTAAATTTAATAAATAAATAAGCCAATTATATAATATACTACAAATTAAAATAAAAAAAATATAATAATAAACTAAGTATGAGTGAATGTAGCAGTAGTCTACATAGATTCCAAATAACAATTTTCATAAACTAAGTACCACTTACTTGGTTTATCATCATTAACAAAATAAACTAAGTATAGCTAAAGTTTGTCGAGCGATAATCTCTATAGATTCCAAATAACAATTCTCATAAACTAAGTACCACTTACTTAGTTTATCATCATTGTAAAATAAACTAAGTATAACTAGAAGTGAATGTCGAGCGATGGTCTACATAGATTCCAAATAACAATTCTCATAAACTAAGTACCACTTACTTAGTTTATTATCATTGGCAAAAATAAACTAAGTAGCATTTGCTTGGTTTGCCACAATTTTCAATATATAAATGCAATAATACTCTCCCTACATATATATATACTCTTTCTTATATATGCGAGTTTACGACATACCGATTCTTGGACTAAATAGTACTCCAATGGGTTCCTCGGCAACAATTAAAAAAAAAAAATTCGTAGTTCTGTTTGTGTCTATACTTTCGAATAATAAAGGTAATTGAATTCTTTGCGAGACATTCCTCAACTTGTTCCATCATAACAGATGGCAACATCCGGAAGGAGTGCCAGTAAGTTGTTGAACAAAGTTCTAGGTTAAGCAACCCTCTAAATGATCGAACGATCACTTCTCCCATAGGAATGAATCATCTCCCCATATGGGTCCAATCCATGATATAAACAGCTTCTCACCACTCCGAATTCCTCAGATGGGTAGTTCTCACAGAACGTCTCACCTCTTGAATGAGAACTATCCATTTGAGGAATTCGGAGTGGTGAGAAGCTGTCTATATCATGGATTGGACCCATATGGTGAGATGATTCATTCCTAGCAGAGAAGTGATCGTTTGTTCATCTAGAGGGTTGCTTAAGCTGAAACTTTGTTCAATAACAAATGGAACTCCTTGAGATGTTGTCATCTGTTATGATGGAACGATGAGGAATGTTCTGCGATAATTGAATTAACTTTATTATTGATATAAACACAACGAAACTACGACCCTTTTTTTCCCGATTCTTGAAACTTCAGTAGAATTCCACATAAATTCTCATAAACTAAGTAGCATTTGTGTAGTTTGCCACAATTTTCAATAAACTAAGTAGCATTTTCAATTATATATGTACTATACCTTGAAACTTAGAAACTTGTTTGACATACACTCAATAGGGGTGAATGTCGAAACAGATCCCAGTTTGGAATTTGTTATTGGATGTTATGTCTCTCACTTAAGTAGGTCTGCAAATCTGAAAGCGGTACATTTTTTGTTATTTTGAGGATTAATCATTTGTTATCTCTATATATTCTCCGAGTGCATACTTAGATTAAGTTATCTTAGTCTATTTAGTGTGCTTGGAGACCATGGGAGAGTCTTCTTAGAAATTTTCTTGAAACTTCGTGAAATTACTCAGCGTGTTTTTGCACTAGTGACGAGACACATCCAATAACGGGATAGAAGCCTTACCCCTGTCTGTAGAGATACTAGGTAAATCTAATTCACGCATGAATATCCAAATTAACTTAATGTGTATACGTGTAGTTAAAAATGTCGGTAGGCCGGAGTTGGATGTCTTAGTAGGATACCCAGTGATGGGAGGGATTAGTCTCGACTTATCGTGTGTTGGGTTTTAGATTTCTTGAACAAAGCACTAGAACATCGGATGATCCGCTTGCGGGAAGATCACGATGCCCGTGTGTGAAGTGTAAAAATCGATTTGGAAGAAAATCGGCGAGATTAAATTCGACTTATTTTCTCGTGGATTTGTAGATGGGTACTTCGTATGGACTCATCACGGGGAATCAGAAGTGATTGAAAATATTGTGGAACAACCAATTCCACGGGATTCATACGTCGAAAACTATGATCCGATTGAGATGTTGGTTGATGCTTATGGCCCTACTACTATTATTGGAAATGAATATGAACCTTCTTCAAGCGGTCTTGAAGCAAGTGCCAAATAATCTGTTCTTGCCTTTTTACAAGTTGCTATATCTGAATCTGGATTCGCGTTGTATCAGGAAATGATCTGAACACCAAGCTTTGCTGGTGATGAAGCTCTTACACTTCAAGAATGAAACACTGTTTGTAGTGAGAGAGGTTTCAACGATTTGCTCGCTATAATTGGGCCAGTTCTTACCCAAGGATCATACTCTTCCTGCGAATTATTACGAAGTGAAGAAGATGGTCGAGGGTTAAATATGGGGTATCGAAAAATCGATGCTTGTGGCGAGGATTGCATGTTATACTATGGGGAGGAGCGGAGATAAGGGGCGATGTGATATATCGACTTATCGCGCTACAAGGTTACAAAACGTGGGGGAAGGAGAAACATGTTCCCGGAAAAATCTTACGGTACTTTCCACTTGCCTAGAGACTTGGTGGCTATTCATGTCGTCTCATCTGCTCAACATATGAGTTGGCATCGAACAAGGGATGTCGTGCACAGTCGGTGACTCACCCAATGGATGGAGATGAATGGAAGAGATTTGATGTAAATTATCACGAGTTTGCGGAAGAAGTTAGGAATGTTAGGCTTGGCATAGCTCTTGATGGCTTTTGCCCTTTTAATAATTTTAGCCATAGTACTCGGTTTGGCGGTCATTATAATTAACTTATAATCTTCCACCGTGATGTGCGAGGGATCCATATTTGTTTTTTGACTTTACTCATTCAGGGGGATAAAAGTCCTACAAAAGATCTTAATGTGTACCTTGATAGTTAGTGGATGAACTAAAGATGTTGTGGGAGACGGGTTGAGGGCGTATGATAAATCGATATCACGAGAATTTTGTGATGAAAGCGACCACATTATGGACTATCAACGACTTTTCGGCTCTTGGGATGGTTAGTGGTTGGTCAACTCACGGGGGAAGGCTCTTCACATCCGGTGTGTATGGGGATGTGCAAGAAACCAACCCGGTTTGCGGCATGGGCGAAAATGTAGTTTCTTTGGGCTATTTCGTAGATTCTTGCCTCTTGATCACAATTACGAAAAGATGTCTACACAGTTCAACGAAAGATAGAGAAGAAGGGGGGTGTTGGTGGTACATCGGGCGTGAGGTCTTGGAGTGGTTGAATCAACTTGATTTTCCTTTGCTTGGGAAGGAACACAGATAAATTGAGAAGCGGTAGGATGCGGGAAGACTCATAATTGGACACACTTGCCTATATGGTTTGAGTTTATTCGTATTGGGGCACACTTTCGATTCGTCGTTGTATAGATGTCATGCATGTTTTTGAAAAGAAAAGAATGTTTTGAGAACTTGTTTTACAAGTGTTAGATCACAGTGGTAAAACTAAAGAAACAATGACAATGCTCGAAAAGATTTGGAGGCATTGAACATTAGGCGAAATTGTGGCTTAACCCTAACACTTCTGAAACCTAAAGCTCCATTTAGTCTTACTAAGCAACAAGTTGAAGGCGATACGTAAGTGGGTTAGTGGGTTGAAGCTCCCGGATGGATATCGTCGAACATAACACGTTGTTGTAATGTTGAGCAATTGAAAATTTACGGATTCAAGAGTCACGATTGTCATGTATTCATGCGAGAAGTTGATTCAATTGCATTTAATTGAGATGTTACCCGAAAAAGTTACGGATGCATTGATAAACTATCAAATTTCTTTGAGATATTTGCTCAACTATAATTAAACACGGTGATGTCGAAGCGGATGGAAAGAATATTGTGCTTACCATGTCAAGCTTGAAATGATCTTCCCTCCGGATTTTTTTGACTCGATGGAACATCTGCTTTATTCAATCTATAGTATGAACTCAAACTTGGAGGGCCGGTGCAATATCGGTGGATGTATCCTTTTGAGAGGTAATATATAAAGCTACTATAATTGCTCTATCCTGCTCATATTAATAATACTTCACTAAATATGCATATTATTTATACGTAGGTATATCTTGTGGAATTAAAACAAAAGGTCGAAACAAAGCTCGTGTAGAGGTTCTATTCTTTGAGCGATATCTACGAGAGGAAGAAGCTTGTCAACTTACGCTCATTGTATTTTGGCGATGTTGTCTCAATGAAGCACAAACCGTTTAGCAAGGAATGAGGTTGTTGGTCCAATGACTCATCTTGATGATGAGTTAGTTAGTATTTCACATATCAATTTAAACCATTTGGCCTTGAGACTCGACTTACTTAGCGACAAAGAGTTGAAGATTGTATCTACATCGTGCTTCTAAATATGCAGAAGTATCATCATACATCACGTAAGTCTAAGCTTATTTGCTCCGGTTAGTACAATTTACAAGTGTAGTCATCTCTATATATGTTAAAGACATTTTACTAATATCGCGATTCATTCGAAGAGGCGTATGCTTAACTTGACTTTTTTTGCGATGGAATTGGAAACATTCACTAATGCTAATTTCCAACGATGGTTTAAGAAAAGGGTTGAAGCGGAGAGTATTTACGAGCGTTTTATAGATGTCATCCAAGGACCTTACAAAGTTGTTAGTTCTTTTCTGGTTGCATCGTGAATGGGTATAGATTTAGAGTCGATGACTTGCGTGAACTCACATCGATCGATTACGGGGTTGTGGTGTTAGGAAGGCTGCTATCAAGATTACGAGTCCAATTACTATGGTCGTTTTACGGGATGTAGTTGTGCTCAATTATCCGGTGGCAAAAAGGTAGTTACATTTAAGTGTAGGCGGTTTGATCTTTGAAAAGGGGTTAAAGTTGATCGTAATAGAATCCTGGCCGTGGATATCAAGTCGGTGTTAAATTACGATGGCGTGTATGTGTTAGCAAGTCAAGTGACTCAAGTGTATTACGCTCCTAATGTAAGTAAATACTCGAAGCCCTGATACTGTATGATAGTCACTACTAAAACACGCTCATTTAATCTTGATAACATGTTTGGTATGGATGAGGCGTTGCGAAGATGATGTGAGCAACCCATTGGTAGTAGTGTTCCATCTTTGAAGATGTGGTGAAATCTTGATGTCATTGGCGTACCTAACGATGAGGATGTTGAGGCCACCGTACACATGAATGATTATGTGTAGTCGTTGAGGATGATAATGATGATGGCCCGATCTCTGGCGAGGATGAGGAAGATCTGAATCAGAGAATGATATACTGTTGATTACGATGGGTTTGATGGCGTGTGTAATTGAAAATGAGCTTTCATATTAGTCCTTACCACATATTGTTAAACCTTACATATTAAGTAATCTACCAATTTTGTTATTGCGTTAGGATATTCATGGCTGAACATAGCGGTGGAGGTCGTAGGGTGGTGGGCGATCCGATCTTTGGAGACGGTAGCCACGATGGAGGCTCTTCTTGAGTAGCGAGTAAGTTATCTTAACTAGGATTTAAATATATCTCAAAATTGCATTAATTACAATGATTATTGAAGTACTATGTTAAATACAATTATTACGGATGCACCTCGTCGAATGACAGGGAACGAACCTCGGTATCTTTGGGCGTCCGTAAAGCGGTGATTGCAGCAAAGGTGGATGTCGTTTCCCGGTAAGTGTTAATATATTCCTACTATTTCTATCGGTTATTGCAAAACACAATTCACATAACACATATTGTTATACTTTTTACGTAGTATACTTTTACTAAGTAGTATACTGACACGATTGGCTAAGCACCCGACGTGATGCGTGTTAATATATTTGTACTATGGTTATTGCAAAACACAATTCACATAACACATATTGTTATACTTTTTACGTAGTATACTAGACCCGTGGCTAAGCACACCTACGTGCGATTTGTTTGTGCGCATCTCAGGAGGTGCGTGCGATTCGGTCGATATCTGATGATGCGATGCCACTTTTATGCGAGGCCAGTCTTGCGGGAGTTCCACGTAAGTTAAGCATATTATCACCACATAGTTGTATTGGGATGGCGAAATCAAATGTTCTTAATTTTAAATAATCTTTTGTTATAGGTTTATTATCGATTTGACGAGCATCTCTCGATCAATTGGCGATCTTGTGATTGAGCATCACGTCATTGCGAATTACTACGGATGGTTGTATGAGATCTGACGGAAAAGCGACTTGGGCGGTTGTGGACCAACTGGGACCACCATCGAGAGATCATCGACCCGCGTAGTCTCCGATTAGCACAGGGAGGCTATGTGTGCTCAACTGGGAGGTGATGATGACTTCAAGAAAAAACCGTCGGCGAAGAAGAAGAAGCGTGGTCGACTCGGATAGTACACACCATTGGTTCTCGATCGTTCGAGGAGGCGAAGATGGTAAGTGCGTTGTATTTAGTTATTTATGTGTCAAGTTCTCACACAAATACTTAAGACCTATTTTATGAATGTTTGTATTAGGCATTGGGGAGGACCTTGGTAGAGATCCTACCATCTTAGAGTTTTGGGATCGAGCCCACACGCTGGGACGGCGTGCTTTGTCTCGAGCGACTTTAGCTATCTGGGTAAAACTCATCTTACTATTTAGCTTTTAATAATATTGAATCGTAAATAAAATGATATAATTAACATACGTATATCTGAATACATTATGAGGCCAGATTTGAAGCTTGGGGACGGCGTATAAGTGAGCTAGAGACTATTAGGAGGGTTACGAGTAGTTAGATTCCGCACCCCTCTTCCAGATATTGTATTAGATCGGGATGAGGAGGCTGAGAGACTATGGGTCGCGTCTCGGGATCCCCTAGTAGCGATCTGCGTGAATGTCGAGTGTTGGAGTCTGTGAGGATACCCGCGTATACTTCTTCAGGGTAATATTTTTTTTATGTTTCACGAAATTATCCGAATTTATCACATTATATAAATTATTATTAGTAATCAAATTTGTATCTCTTTATAGGCTCCGGCCGATGCCGTCGTCAGAGAAACACATGTCGGACCATCTCATCTGGTATTTGGCTTGGATGATGATATCTTCCGGCGGTGATAGGGTAGTGTCGGATAGGTTCCATCTTGATCCGGTCTTTTCGGCGTCGGCGATTGCCTTCGATTCTCGTCTTCACCCAGTTGCTCGAGATATTATAGCGAGGGCCTCTGCGAGAAATGCGGGATTACCTCGGGGAGCGATTCGACGCTTGGGCGTCGAGATGCTCGGATGGTGATTACCCTCTTGGAGGAGGCTTTTCGTCCCCCCACTACTCGAATTATTCTTATTGTTTATGTTTTTCAATTAAGGCTAGTTTGTTAATTCTCATATATATATATATATATATATATATATATATTAATGATTTATATTTTGATTCTATCAACGAGGTGGCGATGGCGGCGAAATTTGGCGATGATGAAAGCGAACACGAGGTGATTTCCATACACCCGGATCGATGGCGTCGTCGTTCACCTCACTTGGATGATGATACTTTTACTAGTTTATAGTTCATTTGTATATATTCATGATATTGTAGAACTTTTGTATATATTGTATTGTCTAATTAAATACATACTGACTATTGTAAATTATATTGTTTAACATTTATGGAATATTAGCTTATATTTGTAATTGGTTAGCTTATAATACGTTTTGGTGGATATTTGAATGTGAATGTGAATGATAATGAGTTGAAGATTACGTTTTAGTGCTATATTGCATATTTGAATGTGAGATACTGAGTTTATAATCATGTGTATTGGGTTGTGACGAGATTCTGGTACATTAATGGGTTTAAACACACAGGCCGAATTTTTAAATCTGTATTAAAAAAAAAAAAAGTAGTTAATTAAATGGAATAATGTAATTCTGACGGAAATTCCCTCGGAGATAACAAAAAACAATTTTAATAATTGTCAAAATATTCTAATTTCGATCGTAAATACTCCATCTTGACGAAACTACATCCGTCGTAAATATCTATATCAAGCGAAAATTTAAATGGACCTTAATAAGCGATCATTTTTATAATTTTTGGGTTATTTTAATTTTCAATCGCAAATAAGATAATTAGAGAGAATAAATCCATCGGAAATAGGACCTTTTATCGGCGAAAAAGTTTATCATACATTTTACATCGAAAATAATTTATATCCGAATGAAAAAATCGATTGGAGATAAGTCGTCGTCGAAAATAAATTATATCAAGCGAAATTCTCGGCGGATCTTATTTAAACGCGATTATTCTGTTGAATTTCGGACGGACTTTTTAATCGAAAATAGATTAGGTCTTGACGGAATAGGAGGACGGTCCGGACAATATTAATCGTCGAAATAAAGCTTTTTTCTTGTAATGTTTGGATCAGCCATTGCAACAAGTGCTAGCAGAAATGAGCTTGCAATCGAAGAGTAAGGTGGAATGGAGAACTCGCCGGAAATCGCCCTTGAAAAAATTTTGAACAGAGCTTTTTGAATTGAAGGAGTTTAGAAAGAGTGACAGTGATGGGTGAGGCGAGGGTTTTATAGGTGCAGCTGCACGCCACCCAAGGGCGGCTATTAAATGCCCAAGGTGGGACCCGGCGTGAAAAGGCGTACAACGTTTCAAAAAACGACGACGGACCGTTTGATTTTCCCGGACAACTCATCATTGACTGTCGTGACCTTTCGATTACCTGACCTTTCAAGTCTCTAATTATAAATATATTATAATCAGAGACTAGGGGGCAATGTTCGAGAGCGTTTTGCCGACATTCGTATGGGCCAAAGGCCTGACATTAGAAGGGCTTTATGAGACTACTGGGCTGAAGCCCATGGAGAGGTTGGGATTTTGGGTCGGCGTCCGAGTCCTTTTGGGCCGGAGCCTCACCTTCGTGAATGTCTTGGTCCGGTATCTGAGCCCCTCGGGACGGAGCCTTACCCTATTGAATGGCGTTCGGGGTCGGGTCTTCGAGTCCTTTGTCTGTAGCCTGACACGATGGTGTGGATTGTTTGGGCTGCATGCGGTGGGTTCTCCTGCGTGCATGAGTTCAGGATCCTGATTATAATTGAATAAGGTAACTTCAGAGGTAGTGGTTGGATTGGATTCTATCTGCACCTTTTAAGGAGATTGTGTTGGACCCAAGTTATGATAACTACTATGGCTAGGAGTCCTAATCCGACTCGGAGAAGGATTCTAAAGGTGGTGAGCACTATAAATATAAGGCCAAAGTTACAATTAACAGGTAATACCTACTTTTGAGCACTAAATACTTAACCTCCATTGTTAAACCTTGTGAACGGCATGTACTTATTCTCACACTGGAGCTATCCCCCAGCGGCACAAGCCGTCAAGACATCGTATTATTTTGGACTTAAACATCGGAGAGTCCTCCTAAAACTCCCAACTCTGATGAACTTTTTGTAAGTTTTTTGATAAAGTCAAGACAATTAATTAATGATGATCAAAGTTTGGGAGTTAACCAAAATTTTAATTTGAAGACGACTGATTAGCGCCTCAATTTGATAGCATAATGAAAATAGTTTTAGCCATAGAATTTAGCAGCAAATTAAGAACTTAATTACCCAAGCTAAATCTAAATTTGCATGTGATTGTATTTTTTTAAAATAAAAAATAGAATATTTTGGAGGGTTTGAGATGGACTAGAATTCTCTTAATTTTAAATGAAATGAAAAGTCTCTCATCATCATAATTTTATATTTCAACACATTTAAAATTTAGATAATAAGATGGAGATGATGGTTTGGGACCCAATAGAGTATTTGAAACTTACAAGCTTAATAATGTAAAACATCATTAGCTTTTATAATTACTTATCAAATTGTACGAATTTAACTTTTACATAACGATTCTTCACGCGCACAAAATAAAAAATAAAAAACGAAAAAACTTTTACACCACCACCAATTAACACATTTCTCCTACGCGACCCTACAAGTAAATATTTTTCTTCTCATCCGATCACTGCACCAATTGCAAAACAGGCACTTCAAAAAATTCCAAAAAACATAGCATTCTTTCGGTTTTGTTGATTAAAGACTACAATTCTTCCTAATTTCTCCGGCAGTTCCTTCAAGAACTTGAATACTCCCCATCTTCACCATAGCATTCGCAAAACTCTGCTGGAACACCTTCCCATTCGAAGCGAAATTGGAAACCATTGGAGCACTTGACTTATCCAAAGAAAGTTGTTGATCAATTTGCAATACTCCCCTCTTCAACAAGATCTGATTATAAATCTGATTATCGAGAACAAAAGACGTGTTTTGGTCCAAGAAAGCTGTTGGATTAGAACCGGAAGCACAAGTTCTTAGGAGCTTGGCAACCAAAGTCGGATCCATTGAAGGGTCAGGTTTCCCTGTGCCTTGAAAATTCGAAAGCCGATCTCAAAAGAAAGCACAATGGGCCACTCCAACTGTGTGCGCGCCCAAAAGGGTAACCATGTCATTTAGGGTTAGCCCTTTGGCAGTGAAAGCTTGTAATGCCTGGGGTACTGCAGATGATGGGGCTGGTAAGTTTACTTCTGCGGCGTTTGAGACCAGCCCGTCGCGCCTCCCGGTTAGTACATTATAATTAGGCCCTCCTCCTATCGCCACTGCATCCCGTGTTGCAATTGTAATGATATCAGCACAAGATACTCTTGAAGGGCATGCGTCCTCTAGTTTTTTCTTGGCCTCGTCGATGAGTTCGTACCCTCTAACTGTAAGGTTTGGTCCCGCATCTTTCTCGGATGTCTTTGATTTAGTTGAATCTATTAATATAGATGCATCGCAACCCTAAAAAAAATAAATTAAAATCAATGTTATAATTAATTCTCAACTGTTATCATAAAGATGATACATATGCAAAAATATCATGCATATATATATATATATATATATATAGTGTGTGTGTGTGTGTGTGTGTGTGTTTGTGTATGTATATTTACATGCATGTGGAATTTGGAAATAATCCCTCCATTCCGAGAATATGAAATCACTATAAGATCATCACTTTTTTAGTAAAATATACTCAAAAATAAGTGAGCTTATATTTGGAATGGTGCGTGTATATATATATTCTTTTCGTTTTAAAGTTAGAAATACAATATTATTTTTTAAAGTTAAAAGACAACATATATAAACTTTAAATTGATACAATTATTATAATTATTGTATAGTATATCACAAGAACGGTTAAACACAATTTTTTTTTATTCTAAACTTTTACGAGTCATACAAATTTTGAAATATAGTATGCTTCTTATTTGACCTCAAAAATAAAATTATATCTCTAATTTTGAAAACTTACTCTAATAAAGCAATCGTGGAAATGCATGCGAAGCAAGGCAGGTGTAATGGAAGGATCGGTATTGGAGCGATTTTGAACTACTTGTCGAATGATGGATTCAGCGTTTGGGCAGGTAGAATTGTAAAAACCAACTCGGAGATCGGCCATAACAAGGGGAAGTATCATACAGACAAGAAAGAGAGATGACATCTTCTTCATCATTTGCATTTTGTTCAAATGAAATAAATACAGGATTAATATAGCAGCAGCAGCAGCAGCAGCAGCAGCAGTATGTAATGTAATGAGGAAGGGAAGAAGGAGCTGAAGTTATATATATAGAGCGGGAAAAGAGTGATCATGCAGCTGGCTGAGTGCAACAAGGTCATATTAAAGGGTAAGAAAGAAACGTATCTTTTGAATCATAATTTGGACGCGGTTTCACGTATAAACAAGAATACAAAATTATTCCGGATAATGATTCCACCGTATATATTTCGCCCAATTTCTTATATTTGGTGACACAATAAAAATTGTCTTTAATAATTGTATCATTGGAATCCTCACTAAATATATATTGAGAGAAATTGGTTGAAAAGTGTAATGGGGGAGATATTAATCCAATTATTCTTAATAGAATTATAATTTCAGGGGCATACTTTTTTCAAGAACTCTATGAACTATAGTCCTATGATTAGTAAAAAAAATATTATTTAATTTTTTATTAAGTTGGGTGACTAAGAGGACATTAAATTATCTAATCTTAAGACGGATGATAGTGTCCAAGCAAAATATTATTGTCATAGCATATATAAGTGTCGCTTAAAGTATTAAGTATTACTTTGAAGAAATATAAAAGAGTCGTGTTAAAACTCATTGGAAGAAATATAAGTGTTGCTAAATTTTGTATTTACTGGTAATATCATTTTTATTTTAAAAATTTAACAACCAACCAATCTTAAAAGAGAATATATATTACAGGTTATTGAAACTATCTTCAATAAGATAATCTGTTTCCATAAGCTCATAAACTGTGAGATTTGTATCCTGCACCTACGTACCTCCTTATTAGGGGATGAAAGGTAGACAGACTCGTTGCTCTATGGTTAGCTAGTAATCTCAATTACATTATTTTATTATTTAAAGAAATGATTATACATTTGTTTAAAGGAATTATATATGGGACAATTAAAATAAAGTCATTTTAGTGGTCTCAAATTTTTGGCTTGAATAGTATCTCAAATTATATAGTATCAATTTTAAAGAATTACATGATAAGTTTTATTATATAAGTTAATTTGTGCATAATATTGACAAAATTTCTTTATTTGTTAGTTTTTTCTACTCATGAAGGTTTTAAAAAAATCTAGGATACAAAATAATTCTACATCAATTGATTTGAACTGATTAAGGTTAAGAATTCATTTAAGTATAAATATTAGATTTTCGTTAAGTACTCTTCATCATGTATTACATTTATTATGTATTTAGACTATTTATGTTCTATTAGTACATAATGAACTTAAATTTGAATTGTTTATTCTCATATATATATATATATATATATATATATATATATATAATATTCAACTCAAAATTAATTGATCAGGACGAGTAATATAGTGCACCAAAATTTAGGATCCCAAAGCTTTATATATTATCTTCAAAGTGAGATTATATATGAGGGAAGGTTGGATTAACATGAAGTTAATTTAATGATAAGTTAATCAATATTAAAAATATAGTGTTGATACGTATGTAGAGGGAGATATCACATTTTGACCTGCGTATCGATAATGTATTAGTTAAATGACCAAAGTTAATTTCATGTTAACCACTCCAGCCCATAACAGAATTGATATTTTTTTCACGTATAAGGGTCCCGCCTTTATGTAAGAAGAAACCTATAAAAATATCAAAAATACATATGAAAATAATATTTTCCCATATATAATTGACAATTTATTTCATTTTCGTAATTTTCTAATTTTTATCATATAATTTTGAAATCAATAAGTCTACTATTACATAAAATCGTTCACATGTCGCTTATATACACTCACATATACTCCCTCCGTTCCTTAATATAAGTTGTTTTAGAAAAATATTTTTGTTCCTTAATATAAGTCGTTTGAGAATTTCAAGTAAGCATTAACTGTTTAGTTTCCAATATTACCCCAAGTATTAAATTTAACTTTGATTCTATCACTATTTTCTATCCAATAAATAATAATATCTTATTTCAATACTGAGGAAATATGAGCAATTGATCTTATAGTTAATGTTATACGATTATTCTTAATATCTTGTATGCACAACCCTAAAATGACCTATATTAAAAAACAGAGGGAATATATTTTAATGATTCACATGTATAACGAGTCATATACAAAATGATATGTAATTGATTTTATGTAATAGTAGACTTATTTTTTTAAAATTGCCAACGGGGTTTTACATTGAAGTCCAATATTGTCATAGACATAGTTTAAAAGTCAATTTCAAAATATTTTTTAGTAGTATTATTAAAAAAAAAGTTGCGTAAGTACGTGTCAGACACCTATCTCGGCCACCCCCTGACTTCCAAAAGAAGTACACCATGAAGTATGACGTGCGATGCAATTGTCGGGATTGGGAAAGATTCATTTCATGTTCGGCACGACTACTCTATTCAGGAAGATGATATCTTAATAAATTAAATTATTCAATGTTAACATTCAATTCTAAATCTATTTCATTAAGTCTTCATGGCAAGTTTGGTGTTACTGTGTCATATTTTTTATTTTTCTCTTTTATACCTATACTTTTAATTATATTATTTTATATATATTTATTTAATTTTTTAAATTTTATAAAAATTTTATTTTATCTTATATAATTTACACGCATAACGTATATGACCGGCACGCTGATGCTAGTTAACATTAAACAAAGTACATCAAGGGCATATATTAAATATCCATCTGTTAATTACCGACGTGTATTATATCAACACATTCCCTTACGTTGACAATTTATTTGTTTAAAAATAATTAAGAATTGCAAGATTATTTTACAAATATTTATGATATGGGTAAAATATCTCACTAATAGTAAGTTGTCACATATTATTTTTAAAACATATTAATAAAAGATATTATTTTAAAAATATATTAAATCCAATAAAGAATAGATTTTACAGAAAATTTAACCTAAGAATTTGTAACTTGAAAGGTCTCTAAAATCATGTATGATTATTCTAATTCTTAACTCTTAAAAGAGAGGATTATTAATAAAGGTTATTTCAGTACATTTAAGATATGCAATTTTACTTTCATAATAATTATCTCTCCTCATGTTAACATTTTGATTTAAGTATCGGAGAGTCTTCTTAAAACTCCCCAACTCTAGTGGGCCATTTATAGGTTTTCCAACGAGATGAAGGTGGTCAAAGTCAAATTCATGAGTTGACCAAAACTTTAATTTGGAGCAGTTGATTGACGCATCAGATTGGCGTCGTCTGTAGAAACGAAAAAAAGTTATATTCCCTTTCTCGCAATTCAAAAAATTATAGTGAATTCTCGTGCTTTAGTACCAAATCAATCCATCATTATAATCATTTTTTTTATTGCCTTTCATCATATAACATAATTTTTGATAGTATTACTGAATAAATTTAAAGTCATCCCCTCTACGGCTCTACATATCATATGAAATATTGAATTTCAAACAACAAGTGAAATAGAATAAGGTACGGGTGATCAAAAGTGATTAGGGGCAAGTTTTGCCTACTAATTCTTTACATGTACGGGATGAGGATAAAGAGTAAATAGGAGAACTTGTTGAGGAAATAGTTTTGATTTTATATATTGGAAGATGTAGACTTGAAAAGGAGACTCATAATACAAAAAAGAGAGTTTTGCATCGAAAAAAATAAGAGGCCATTAATAAAAAAAGTGAAGAAGTTGTTTGAGACCATAATTAAGGCCACTAAGTTAAGAATTGAGACCATTAAGAACCATAATTAAGGTACGAAGGGCAAAAATTAATGTACTGGGCGCCAAGCATTAAGGCTATAGAGACCGAAAATTAAGATCATAGAGGCCCAAAATCAATGATATGAAGGCCTAGAATCAAGGTCTTGGAGCCTAGAATCAAAGTCATGAAGGCTCAAAATTAAGGTGTTGGAGTCTAGAATCAAGGTCATTAAGGCCTGAAATTAAGAAATGGAGATCAGAATCAAGGTCATGGAACCCAAAATCAAGAAAACGAAGGCTTAGGATTAAACCCATTGAGGCCAAACAATAAGACCATAAAGACCCAAAATTAATGTCATGGGTGTCAAGAATTAAGGCCCTAGAGTCCAAATATTAAGGTCATAAAGTCCAAAATTAAGGCCCTAGAAACCCAGAATCAAGACTATGAAACCAAAATTCAAGATCACAGAGGCCAAGAATTAAACCTACAGATGCCAAAAATTAAGGTAATGGAGACTAAGAATTAATCTCATGAAAATCAAAAATTAAAATCATAGAGTCCAGAATTAATGTTATGGACGTCAAGCGAATTAAGGTCATGGAACCTTAATTAAGGTCATGAAACCCATAATTAATATTATGTTTGTTTGGCTTTATATTGTAATATTCAAGTTGAGTTATTATTGATGAATGTGGGGTATGCATTATCAAATTTGATGAAGAGCTGCGGGTATTATTATTATTTGGAATGAGTTTTGCCAAGTATGTCCATAAATTTATGTTAATATTCAATGTACTTGAATAAAATGGATACCTAGGAATTAAAAATGATGTCATCCTAATTTATCGGTATATTTTATCGCTTAAAATTTTATGTTAGTCACAATTTAATTTTGTCATTCTAATTAATTATCGCTTAACACTCATAGACATGTATTTGGACAAATATGTTTCTGATCATCCATTTGTGAAAATAGACGGTTATTTTTAAAATTAATAATTAATCATGCATGTATAGAAACAAAATTTAGGTTTGGTAGTAGTATATACCTTGGACCGACTATATGTAAAAATGGGTACAAATGTTAATAATTTTGAAAACGATCGATAGTCATAGTCATAGACATAGACAGAGACTAGAAAAATTAGTATTTATTTTTGGGCCGGACCGGACGGAGTAATATAATTAATTAGTGACAATACTTACTAAACGAGTACATTATTTTTTTCCCTGGTATTAATTAATTAGGCGGAGGCAGCAGCTTGGTGCACAGCACAACAGGAAGTTAGTGGATTATGGGGAGGTTTATGACAGCCCCGGACCTAATCATGACCCGCCAACTCCAACTCCAACTACAGAATGGAAATGCAAGGCAATAACATGAAAAAAGTTGTAGTCTATACGTTGATGGAGCCATGGAGGTGGTGGAATTAACCATCTAGAACATACAGATGACTATATATATATGATCAGCCATGCCCAAATCCCCACCAAGGTTGTCATCATTCTTCTCCAGTTACTAGTAGCTCGAGGCCCTAGCTAAACGCACAATTAAGGTGGTCATACCAAAATTATAAGATAACTCTCTCTCTCTCTGTTAACAAATACTACATACAACCCAAACACCCACAACAATATATAGGCAATAATAGGCACATTCATTCATTCCTTTCAGATCAGTACTTGTTCGATCATTCCATTTAAATGAATTGCATGGTACGTACGTACATGATGTTTATTATATAATTTAATTAATCAATTATATATCAATCAATCAATTAAACCCTTCCAGGAGGCCTTGGGTCATGGTCGTGGTTTGCTCCAGTTCCTGGGTAATCTGTGCTTTCCAAAACCATTCTTCTCTCTACAACTCCTTCCACCATTAACATATTTCCATCTTCTACCATCAATTCCTACACCAACAAATTCATATATTAATTATATCATATATATTAATTCTACTATTATTAAGAAATTAATTAATTAAACCATGATTTAACAGTGTTTTGTTAATTTTTAAATTATATTTTCTTTTTGAAAAACAATAACACGTACGTTTAGCTGACATATTTTTTACTTCTCAATTATTTTAGCTAGGAGGTAATCAGTCAACTAACTTAGTAAAATTAAAACAAGAAGTTACTAGGTAAGGTCAAAGTACACTTTCTTGAATATATGGTCGGGGTGGGGTGATGTTTCAGTTCATTAATCCTAAAATTAATTAATGATTACTAAAGAGACGGACTATTAAAATAAATGTATAGAAGCAAAAGTAAAAGTCCAACAGATAGGGTGGGCTGGCTGGCTGTAGTTGTAAACTTTTGATTGACATATTTTGAAGGAATCCAAATTAACAATATATATATATATATATATATATATATATATATATATATATATATATTCAATTCATGGAAATCGGTTGTCAGAACACTATTCATAACAATCAAATTATAAAAAAAGACAACCGCTACACCTAGCAGCGGCTCGATTTTGTTCAACCGCTACACCTAGTAGTTTCACTCTTGCATTTGCTTGGTCAATTTACATTATTAAATTGTTTAGTCATTATTAAATTATTGATTTGCTTGGTTCATTGTTGTATTTGCACCGCTCCACCGTGTAGCGGTTGCTCCATTAAAAATATTGTTTTATTTTATATTTCTTTTATTTTCTCATTATTAAGTTACTTGTTGTTTGAAAAAAGTTAAAAAAAATAATCTGTATTTATTAATATTATTATTATTATTATCTTTTTAATAATATTAGTAATATTAATATAATAATAATAATAATAATTATTATTATTATGGGAGAATTTTAAAAGGAAATATTTCGGATTACAGTCTTGTAGCGGTTCATATTTTTCCTTTTTTGGACTTGTGAAATATTGTTAAAAATAATATTGTTGTTATTATTTTTTTAATAACATTTGTAATATTAATATAATAATAATATTAATTATTATTATTATGAAAGAATTTTAAAAAGGAAATGGGACAACCGCTACAAAAGGTAGCGGTATATACTTTTACTTTTTAGCAGCCAAAACATGTTGTAGCGGTCGGTAGTCGGATAATAATAATAATAATAATAATTATTATTATTATTATTACTATTATTATTATTAAAGCCAGATTATTTTTTAAAAAAATTTTTTTTTCTAACAACAAGTAACTTAATAATGAGACAATAAAAGGTACATGTAATACAATATAATAATATTTTTAATGATTCAGTCGCTACACGGTTTTGAACCAAGCCGCAAGCTACGAGGTGTAGCGGTTCACTTTTTTAAAATATAATCTTACTTTAATAATAATAAAGTTGGATTATTATTATTATTAAAGTCGGATTAGTTTTTTTAAATAAAAACTTTTTTTTCTAAAAACAAGTGACTAAATAATGGGACAATTGAAAAAATATAAAATAAAATAATATTTTTAATGGAGCAGCCGCTGCATGGTGTAGCTGTGCAAATACAACAATGGAACCAAGCAAAACAACAATTTAATAATGACCAAGCAATTTAATAATGTAAATTGACCAAGCAAGTGCAAGAGTGAAACTACTAGGTGTAGCAATGAAAATGCAAGGACTAATATAGCACCCCACGGAACACCTGGTTGAACAAAATCGAGTCGCTGCTAGGGGTAGTAGTTGCCTTTTTTTTTAATATAAAATATCACAAATTGAAACTCATTTACACGTGTGAAGCAGTCGCTATGTGATGTTGCAACTTGGTTGTTATGAATAATGTTTGGTAAGTTGTTGTCGTGGATTGGATTCATATATATATATATATATATATATATATATATATATATATATATATATATATATATGAGGTATGCCAAATCAATAAAACAGAGGGAGTGAGAGGACCTGAGCTTTTAAATCTTGGAGTGCAGGATTCTCCTTGATCGATTTGAGGCTTCCTGTTGATCAAAGACATGAGATATATAAAAAATTAACCCATTCACATACATGCACACATATATATCATTATATACTGCAGTATGTAAACCAAGACTCAAAAGGAGACATATATGGTTGAGTTGAATATATGTCTACAGCCACAGTTGAGTATATATATCCAAACAAGTCCATCAAACTTTTTGACAGACGGAATTTTATACGTGCTAACCGTCCACCAAATAGCGCGCGAGTAAAATTCGAAAGACTGTTAGCTATAGCTAAGTATATATAACTGCATGTGGATCATTTGCCATATACATATACATATATATATATATATATATATATATATATATAGAGAGAGAGAGAGAGAGAGAGAGAGAGAGAGCTAGGCCTTACTGGATGTAGGAACTGCAGCAATGGAGGAGAGAACAAAAGAGAAACCCAAAAACAGAACAAGCAGGTGAAGCAAAGACTTGTTCATATTGACAAATTATATATAAAAACGAACAGATCTGAGAAGGGATTATTGTCGAGGAAGAGGGAGGAGGGTGTGATGCAGACAAAATATGTGGAGAAGGTGCATTCTTTATATAGAGAGATCAGAGATGGAGAGGTACAAAAGAAAGAATGTCAATTCTTTTTAGCTTATTCCAAACTTGGAAAAAGAAAGAAAATATGAAAATATAATGTCAGGGTGGACCCTGAGTTTTTAAGGGCTTAAAGCGATAACAAAAAAAATAGGTTTTTTGCTAATTACTATTAAGATAGACATAAAAAAATTAAGAACTTTTTCTGAACAAAAGAACATAAATACGAAAGAATACCAAATATAATAACCGACTATTTCAATATTTCAAAAGCATCATTTAGATATCACATTATCACTAATTCTGCCATTATGATTTGGGCTTATTTTATTAGGTAAATTATTTGTGGACCTTTAAATTTAAACTGGCGTGGGCTGGACTCTTTTATTTGGGTATATATATACATAACAAAAATACTTATTGGGGGCCCTAAAAATTTGATAATTTTAGTGGGCCTAAAGCCCGGACACCTTGGGCTTTAGCCCAGGGCCGGTGCTGTATAATGTGGACAATATATATTAAATTCTAAAATATAAAACGATTTGATATGATTCTATTTTTTTAATATGATACTATAAAACGATTGGATATTTTCAAATTTACCATCACAATTATAACTCTATAATTAATGTCATTATTTTTAAACTAAGCACTAAATAAATTAGAGATAAATATAATATCTATAAATTATAAACTTTATGAATGAGACTATTTTTAAAAATTCAATTGATGTGAATTTATTTAATTTTAATTGATACAATTATTAATATAATAAAAGCTATGGTTTTAAAAATTAAACCGGACCGGATCATCGGTTTGACCAGTAAAAATCGGAACCGTTTGGCACTCCGGTCCGGTTTGAACTCCGGTTCAATTTGAACAAAAATCGATTTTAATCAAAACCCTATTGACTGATTGACACAATCGGTTTTACCAATGGTTCAACACAGTAAAAACCTAAGTTAATATTATTTGATCCCATTTTTTTTACCAAAAAAAAATTAATATTAAAATTAGCCACTTTTAGTAATATTGTAATGACTAAAAGACAATGTGCACCCCAAACTTTACACCCATGTTGACTTTTGCACCCCAAATCGAAAAAAGTATCTACGTACACCCCAAACTTCAATTAAACGTAACAGAAAACACACTTTCATCAGTTAACCGGTCAAAAGTGACCGACTAAGGCTGTAATATTTATTACAGAGGGGTAAGCTTGGTAGTTTATATTTATTTCACGCAATCCCCTGCCTTCTGTTTCTCTCTCTGTTAAATCCTAACCCTAAAGAGAAGAAAAATTAATGTCACGAGTCGACCCACACTCCTACGCTAAGTCAACTCATCCATTCACCACTCACATCTTTCTTTCTCTCTACTTCGACTTCTCCACCTCCACCATCCTCTCCTCCGCCCTCCTCTCTCTCCTCCCCTCACTCTTGCCCCTTCACCCTCGACACCCGATCTCTCTCCATTTCCACCGTTCTTGACCCCTCCGCCAAAACCACTCTCCCTTTTCTCTCTCCTCCGTTGTTGACTCCGTCAAGGGACAATTGCTTATAGTTTCTCTCTCTAACCACTCCAAATTCATCATTATCTTCTCTTATCCTTCCACTCGCCTGCAGGTGGATGTCCCCATACTGAGACTTTTAATAAGTCTTTCCCCTTTGTATATACCCAATGCCAAGCGATTCACGCACGTTCGATTTCCCCCCAGGATATTCCCGTTGATAGGATTTGATATTCCGCCCATCTCAATATTCCCAAGAAGGTATGTTTTTTTTCTTTCTAATTCTGATTTTATTTACATGTATTTTCGATTAGGGAAATGAACTCGGGAGGAATATTTGTTATTGGTAGTGCAATTTACATTTTATTGATAGGAATATCAGGGTTTTAGGAAATCTGTGGGTTTTGGAGCTTTGGAAAGTTTTTCAACATTAGGGTAATTGTAAGAACCCGGATTTTTAGAAAATATTAAAATAAGAATTTAGTAAATAAAATCTTAAGGCATGAGAAGAGTTCAATTATATATATATATATATATATATATATATATATATATATATATATATATGAGTTATGAGGTATGTAGTATGGTGTTGCATGGGGTAATATAAACTATGCAATAAGTGATTTCTGTGTTTAATAAATATATTATTATTATATATTTGTTATTTATTGAAGAGGTGAGATATTTGAAGTAAAGAAGATGGATAGGAATTTATCTATTGATATTAAATAATTTATGTGAAATTATTTTATCATAGTAAGTTAGTGACATTAAATATCTTTATAATCACTAATTTCTTGAGTATATGTAATGAGTATGTATCAAGTTTAAAGTAAAGTCTGACCGCACACTTTTTAATGGTGGATGTATAGAATGTGGCGCCCCCAAAATAGGTATACATCACCTATTACGAGTTGTCAATACATGGTATGCAAAAACAACTACAACTTTATTATTACAACAAGAAAAAGCTGTGAGTTTGAATACAAATATTATCTTCAGCATAATATCTATACTCAAATAAATCCTCATCACATTTATTGATACATTATTTTACAAAATGGTGAGGACTACTAAACAATCCTTTCTAAAACCTTCATTCCATACCCCAGGCTGCATTCTGCTTATATTCTCGCCTCCCGAGAAAAATGGAACAAAAGGAAAAGGGTGAGCTCAACTAGCTCGATAAAGAATATTATGACTAAGATAATATACAACAAATTATCGTTAGTCTTCAACGAGGAAAAATATAATAAAATACAATAGACAACAAATTTTAAATCAATATTACATGCGGAAATAATAATTCATTAGAAGAGTTAAGTAGAGAATGCAAACTACTATCTTTTATGTATGAATTTAAAAGTTCATCGCTCTATCTTTTATCCCCGTAACATCAATCTATATACATCCGAATCAAATATTCATCTTTGCACTTCTGAGGCGAAAGATATTCATCGATTAATCATGTTCATTTAAACACTGCTCATCTTTGCACTACGGGCCAAAGATATTCTTCAAATCATTCATCTTGCACTACAAAGCCAAAGATATTCTTAAGAAATCATTCATCTTTTGCCTAAGAAGATATTCCATAATATCATCATTTAAGACCGAGGATGATGAAAATATTTTTTTAAAGAAACGAATCCAAAGTGAAACAAAATGACAAGGATTAAGGATTAAGGATTAAGTACTTGGTTTTATCCACGTCCAAAAATACCTCAAAAATAATCATAGTGGTGTAAAATTCAAGAATGATCAAAACATGGATACAATCGAGTTAGTATCCGAATAGATGTTTTGACTGAAAAGAAGAAATTTTATTTTTCTATTGAATAGTGCCAGATATCGTGAATAGTCTTGTATCGTGAATAAGTAACTCCAGACACCAAAAGATAGAAATTCCACAAAAACATCTTCACGCTTCATGAATAGTACTTTAAATGAATAGTAACTCGTGAATAAGAACTCAATAATAACTCGTGAATAGTAACTCATGAATAGTAACCCATGAATAGTAACCCCAAAAAAGTTCCAAATTTGATAAAACTTCAGATCAACATTTCAAAGATAATGATATTGAAGAAATAATATCATTACGAAAAAAAAATAATATCCACTTACCTCGAAAAGATCGATTTAGCTAGAATCAATGGGTATAGTCTTTGAAGGGAACTTGAACCGCCTCTAGCAATACTCAAAGTATACTCAAAATACTCACAAGAATACGCTCGATAATATAGAGAGAAAACTTGAGTTTAAATTGTGATTTTCAATTCTAACCCAAGACCCTATTTATAGAAATTGCTTAGAACACCAAAGCGTAAAAATTTAATATATTAATAATATTATTTTTCCACATCTTCCTCGCACACCATCAGCTGAAATCAACCACTAACACATGTCCCATAAGTGACAAAAACCGTTTTTCATGCAAAAGTTACTTAAAACTCCAAAAAATGATAATCAATTAATCCGGAACTTCAATAATTCATAATAAATAGCCCTTTCATCAGAAAATTCGAATCTCGCGAGTTTTTATAGGAAATTCAATTCTCTACAACTTTGCAGAAGAAAGTTTTTCCAAATTCCAAATAGAAATTGACCGAAATCCACAAACGAAGCGATTTTATGAAAGTATAATCAAATTTCAGTCAATAAATGGGGTCCACCGACATGTTTAACATGTTTTAAACATTTATTGCAACAAAAATACTCTTCCTCCTCGTATACTCATATATCCCACATTCGTTGTAAAAATATCACCGTTAATATATTATTAAAATAATATATTTAAATGAATTATTTTATCGTAAAAAAGATAAAATATTAATTTTCAACAATTGTCATTTTAAAAATTTTCTCCATCTATATCCACATAAAATCAATATTTTTCTCATCATATAAATCAATAATTAATTATTCACAAATAATATTACGTAATCACATATTGATGACAACCGGCGGTTCCTGGAAAGAGGGAACTTTCGATAAGAATTTCTTCTTCTTGGCGCAATTGATTAGGTGACCAAACCTCTCCTTAGATGTAACTTTCTAGACATTGCCAATAATGTTATCTAATAATATTATTCGAGATAATATGAATTATTGCTTCGATAATGAAAATACTTGTGTAATGACAATTATTGAAACAACAAAGAATATAAAATATCAACGCAACAATTATTAACTCAATAAAATCTTGAGAATAATAATTCATCGTAACCATTATTGAGTAGTGCCTTCTACGTAAGAATCAATAATTGGTGCAATCTGGTGTCTTCTTGTTCAACAACGCGTATTAGTGTGTTTTAACCACCGGTATTCCAACAAGATAATCTGAGAATAACTACTGCAGTTATTTAAAAACAACTTATATTTGTCGTTTTCTTCATCCAATCGCTTTCAGTTATGGGGCCCATACATGGTCACTTGTACCGTCGATTTAATATTCCCAACCGCATTTAATATTCCACGACCAAAACGAATATTCCCCGACAACAATGAATATTTTTATAACCACTTGCTTATTTTGAAATATTTGCGTATTTAACCCTTAACTATCCACATTAATCAAATCAACCCTTACTATTTCAAAATAATAAATAAAGGAAATTCCTTTTTATTTAAAAATTTTCGGTCTTACAACCTCCCTCCTTATGAAATTTTGTCCTCGAAATTGACGACGTACACAGTGTTTGAAAAGGTGAGGATACCTCGCTTTCATTTCCGCTTTCAATTCCCGGTCATTTCCTCTATAAAGATGATTCCTCCACAAAACTTTAACTTGTGGTATGACCTTTCTGGCGTAGGACATGCTCCTTCCTATCCAAAATCTTGACAGTACCTCCTCACATCGTTAAGTCTTGGTATCTCGTCCTGGTTCTAACTCAATAACATGGTTTGGGTCTTTCACATATTTACTGAAGTACGAGATATGTGAAACACATTATGAACACGAGACATACTCGGAGGTAACGCAAGTCTATAGGCTACATTTCCTACTCGGTCAAGAATTTGAAATGGACCAATAAATCGTGGATTGAGCTTTCCTCTCTTCCCAAATCTTGTAACTCCTTCCATGGAGCAACTCACAACAATACATGATCCCCTACACTAAATTCCACGTCCTTTCGATGAAGATCCGCATAACTCTTTTGTCGATCTTGTCTTGGTTTGTATACGTTGTCAAATCATTTGGATCTTTTCGGTGAGTCATATACGTCTTAACTCCCTCGGTCCCAACAATGTTGCTTCACCCACCTCATCCCAACATATTGGAGAACGACACTTTCGTCCATATAATGCTTCAATGGAGCCACACCTATACTTGCACGATAATCATTGTTGTAGGAGAATTCCACCAATGGTAAATACTTATCCCAACTACCCTTGAAGTCAGGACACGAGTCTTAATAGATCTTCAAGAGTTTGAATAGTCCTCTCTCGATTGTCCGTCCGGTTTGGGGATGGTATGCCAAACTAAATCGCAAATCCGTGCCCATAGCTTTTGCAAGCTAACCCAAAATCTTGAAGTGAATCTTGGGTCACGATCCAAAACTATGGATACAGAGGCATGCCATGCAACCTCACAATCTCATTCACGTATATACTTAGCAAGACGTTCAAGGAATAAGTTTCCGTGATCGCAAGAAATGAGCGGACTTTGTTAATCTATCAACAATAACCCAAATAGCATTGATGCCTTGAAAGAAACCGTAGGAAGACCTCGTAATGAAATCCATAGTAATGTGTTCCCACTTCCATTCCTAATCTCAAGTGGTTGCAGCGGACCCTTAGGTACAAGATGCTCCGCCTTTACACGTTGGCAAGTTAAACACATCGAGATAAACTTTGCAATCTCTCTCTCATATTGTTCCACCAAAATGTATGTCAAGATCACGATACATTTTAGTACTTCCAGGATGGATTGCAAATGGCGTGTTGTGTGCCTCCATCATAATCTTGTACTTCAAATCGTAGTCGTTAGGAACACAAAGTCTAGAGTGGACTCAAGTATTCCTTCTTCATCAATTCTCGCTTAGAAATAGCTCCTTCTTGTATTTCTTCTTCATACGCATCGGCTCGGATTGGGTGGAGAAAACCTTAACTTTTTCTATTAAAGTTGGCTCTACGCGTATACTTGACATCATCGCACTTTTCGTTCCTCGCATATGATCTTCTACTACTCAACGCGGTATTTCTACGTTCGCTTTACCGGGATGGTATTGAATAGTGTGGTCGTAGTCTTTCAATAGCTCGAGCCAACGTCATTTGCCGCGTGTTGAGTTCTTTTTGAGTGAAGAAATATTTAAGGCTTTTATGGTCCGAATATATCTCCACTTTCTCCCATATAGATAGTGCCTCCATATCTTTAAGCAGCTTATTCGCCGCTAACTCTAGATCATGAGTAGGATAATTCCTCTCATACTCTTTAAGTTGTCGCGAGGCATAGGCTATGACTTTCCCACGTTGCATGAGAACACATCCTAACCCTTTGCACGAAGCATCGTTGTGAGATAACAAATCCATCCGAACCAGGATGGTATTGTTAGAAACAGTCTTAAAATAAGTCTCTCTTAAGCTCTTGGAAACTTTTCTCGCATTCTTCGCTCCAAAGCGAATTTTGTATCCTTCCGAGTTAGGCGAGTTAATGGAGTAGCGATTCGAGAAAACCCTTCCACGAATCTCCGATAATAACCACTTAAGCCCAAAAAGCTACGTATTTTAGTCACCGACTTCGGTTGCTCTAACTTTGTATTGCTTGAATCTTCACGGATCAACAGATACTCCATGTTTCGACACCACGTGCCCAAGGAATGCTACTTCCTCAAGCCGAACTCGCATTTCTTCAATTTGGCATATAGTTGGTTTTCACGAAGCCTTTGGAGTACCAAATTTCTTCAAATGGTGCTCATGATCTTCACGGCTTTTGGAATATATGAGGATGTCATCAATAAAGACAACAACGAATTGATCCAATTATATCTTGAATACTCGGTTCATCATATCCATGAAAGCCGCAGGAGCATTAGTTAGTCCGAAAGACATGACTAAGAATTCATAATGCCCATACCGAAGTTCGGGCGCCTTTGGAATATCCTCGATTCTAATCTTCAATGATGATATCCGAACGAAGATCGATTTTTGAAAAGAATTGTGCCCTTACTGTCGGTCAAACAAGTCATCAATACGAGGTAGAGGATACCTATTCTTGATGGTGACATGGTTCAATTCGATAGTCAATACAAAGTCGCATACTCCCGCTTTCTTCTTTACAAATAAAACAGGGAGCACCCCAAGGAGATGTCTTAGGGCGAATGAAACCGATGTCCAACAATTCTCGTAGTTGGACCTTTAACTCCTGAAGTTCAATAGGAGCCATTCGATATGGGGTTTTAGAAATGGGCTTTGTACGGAGTTCAAGATCAATAAAGAATTCAACTTCACGTTACGGGGGTAGGCCAAGGAAGTTCTTCTTGAAATACGTCGGAAAGTCAATAACAACAGAATATTATTCAAATTTGGCGTGTCTTTATTCAAATCCATAACATGGGCTAAGAAAGCTTGACATCCGCTTTTTAATAAACGAATAGCTTTATGATTAGATATGACGTTGATCGATTTTAATGGTTTAGTTGCTTGAATTAAATAACGGGTTGGTTAGGAATATGAAAACTAACAACCTTACGAAAACAATCAATTTTGGCATGATGAGTAGTTAACCAATCAATCCCTAAAATCACATCAAAAGCAAGTATCTTTAAAGAGATAAGGTCAACAAAAAAGGTAATGGTACCAACTTGAATCAAACAAGATTTATAAACAAAATGGATGTGATGAAAGTTTCTCTAACGGAGTTTCCACGAGATAGGTCAAAGTCTAATTTCTCCTGAGTCAAGTTTAAACGTTGAGCACATGCAGGAGAGATAAATGAATGGGTATGCACCTTATCAAGTAAGGTATAAACTTCGCAAGAATTTATAAATAGCTTACCCGTGATCACCTCGTTTGGTTTCTCGCATTATGACCAAATCACAACAAACGCTTCTTCCGGAATCGTTGACTTTGACTTTTAGGGACGATCTTTTGAGTCACCGTCCCCATTGAACTAGGTTTCATTCTTGTCAGACAATCTCGAGCGATATGTCCTTCCTTTCCACAATTATAGCATACCTTGAACTGTTGTGGGCGGTTTGGATCCGATATGTCCCTCTTTTCCGCATTTAGAGCATATGATGGGTGGTCGTTCTCCTCCCTTAGAACCCGATTCTTCTTGACCTGTCGTCTTCACATAATCGTTATTAAATCTCCTCTTTTAAAATCTTCTCTCGACTCGCTTCTTCTTATTTTCACGGCCATGATTACCACCAGTGGTTACCATTTTGTCCGTCTGCTTCTTTCTCCGCCGTTATCATTATTCTGCTGATCGCTATCTCTGTACGATCCTCGGTTGTGGTCCTCGGTTGACCGTATTTCGTTATCTCGCCTCTAATAATTGAGCCTCATTTTACAACATCCGAATAGAGAGAAAGTTTATGAGAAATGAGATCTTGATGTATCTTGGGGTTTCAAACCTCTAAGAAACATCCGCGTCATACGTTCCTCATTCTCCACCAAATGAGGTCTGAACACGGATAACTCGCAAACTTTGCCTCGTCTTCGAGACACCGCCATGTTGTTTTGTTCTAATCGATGAACTCCACTTCCTTCATATAGACGAACACTTTCGGAAAGTATTTGTCATTAAATAGCTTCAAACGTCTCCCAAGACATCTTTGAGTGCTGGTTGGATGGGTAAGCTTCACTGACTCCCACCGATGATCCGCCTCGCCACCATGCGGAACATAAAGGTGGCGAATGGAACCTTCTGTTCCTCCGTGCATCCCAAGACATCGAATATCTTGGTAATTTGTTTTGACCCATATTTCCTCCATGATCGGATCTGGCTTTCCCTTAAATTCCGGTGGTCCCAACTCTTTGAAGTGCTTGTTTGTGATAACCCGTGAATTGCTATCATTTCCTCCTCAGATTTTGAACACGAGTTTTCTCGTCGATTTTGCATGAATCGCAAAAACTTCTAAACATCCCTCGTTCATCATCGATCAATGGTGTTGTTCACAGGGGAGGAACATTGCCACTGTTGCACGTTCTCCTCGTTGGTGAGTACAGAGGCATCTCCACGGTCTCATTTCCATTGTTAATATTCTCAATCGACATTCTCAAATCTTCGTCGTAAAACAAGGGTTAATTAAGGAAATCAATATATCACATAATATCCCTATATATCGACCAACTAACAAATAAGCTTAGTAGGACACACTTAGCGAAGGATTTACTCGTCTCTCCCTCCTAGTTCTATTCCCCGATCTCCGCCAGGAGATCATATCCCTAAGCTCGATACTAATCATGACGCCCCCAAAATAGGTATACATCACCTATTCGAGTTGTCAATACGTGATACGTAAATAACTACAACTTTATTATTACAACAAGAAATCGTGAGTTTGAATACAAATATTATCTTACAGAGATAATATCTATACTCAAATAAATCCTCATCACATTTATTGATACATTATTTTACAAAATGGTGAGGACTACTAAACAATCCTTTCTAAAACCTTCATTCCATACCCCAGACTACGTGCTTTCGCTATATTCTCGCCTCCCGAGAAAAATGGAACAAAAGGAAAAGGGTGAGCTCAACTAGCTCGAGAAAGAATATTATGACTAAGATAATATACAACAAATTATCGTTAGTCTTCAACAGGAAAAATATAATAGAATACAATAGACAACAAATTTTAAATCAATGTTCGCATGACGGAAATAATAATTCATTAGAAGAGTTAAGTAGAGAATGCAAACTACTATCTTCTATGTATGAATTTAAAAGTTCATCGCTCATCTTTTATCCCCAACAACATCAATCAATATACATCTCGAATCAAATATTCATCTTTGCACTCATGTGCCAAAGATATTCATCGATTAATTCATGTTCATTTAAACACTGCTCATCTTTGCACTACGGGCCAAAGATATTCTTCAGAAATCATTCATCTTTTGCACTACTGAACCAAAGATATTCTTAAGAAATCATTCATCTTTGCACTACTGCACCAAAGATATTCCATAATATCATCATTTAAGGTGAGGATGATGAAAAATATTTTTTTAAAGAAACGAATCCAAAGTGAAACAAAATGACAAGGATTAAGGATTAAGGATTCAGTACTTGGTTTTATCCACGTCCAAAAATACCTCAAAAATAATCATAGTGGTGTAAAATTCAAGAATGATCAAAACATGGATACAATCGAGTTAGTATCCGAATAGATGTTTTAGACGAAAAGAAGAAATTTTATTTTTCGATTGAATAGTCAGATATCGTGAATAGTCAGAGTATCGTGAATAGTAACCCCACACACAAAAGATAGAAATTCCACAAAAATATCTTCACGCTTCATGAATAGTACTCGTGAATAAGAACTTCGTGAATAAGAACTCATGAATAGTAACTTCGTGAATAGTAACTCATGAATAAGTAACCCATGAATAGTAACCCCAGATATGAAAAAGTTCCAAATTTGATAAAACTTGGATCAACATTTCAAAGATAATGATATTGAAGAAATAATATCATTACTGAAAAAAAATAATATCCCTTACCTCGAAAGAAGATCGGTCTTTAGCTAGAATACTGAATATAGTCTTTGAAGGAACTTGCACTGCCTAGCAATACTCAAAGTATACTCAAATACTCACAAGAATACGCCGATAATATAGAGAGAAAAACTTGATTTACGGTGTGATTTTCAATTCTAACCTAAGCACCCTATTTATAGAAATTGCTTAGAACACCAAAGCGTAAAATTTAATATATTAATAATATTATTTTTCCACATCTTCCTACGCACACCATCAGCTGAAATCAACCACTAACACATGTCGCATAAGTGACAAAAAACGTTTTCATGCAAAAGTTACTTAAAACTCCAAAAAATGATAATCAATTAATCCGGAACTTCAATAATTCATAATAAATAGCCCTTTCATCGAAAATTCGAATCTTGCGATTTTTTATAGGAAATTCAATTCTCTACAACTTTAGAAGAAAGTTTTTCCAAATTCCAAATAGAAATTGGCCACCGAAATCCACAAACAGGCGATTTTACGTGCTATAATCAAATTTCAAATCGAATAAATGGGGTCCACCGACATGTTTAACATGTTTTAAACATTTATTGCAACAAAAATACTTTTCCTCCTCAGATACTCATATATCCCACATTCGTTGTAAAAATATCACCGTTAATATATTATTAAAATAATATATTTAAATGAATTATTTTATCGGAAAAAGATAAAATATTAATTTTCAACAATTGTCATTTTAAAATTTTCTCCATCTATATCCACATAAAATCAATATTTTCTCATCATATAAATCAATAATTAATTATTCACAAATAATATTACGAGATCACAATATTGACAACCGTGCAGTTCCTGGAAAGAGGGGCTTTCCAATAAGAATTTCTTCTTCTTGGCAGCCTGAATTAGGTGACCAAACCTCTCCTTAGATGTAACTTTCTAGACATTGCCAATAATGTTATCTAATAATATTATTCAGATAATATGAATTATTGCTTCGATAATGAAAAATCTTGTGTAATGACAATTATTGAAACAACAAAGAATATAAAATATCAACGCAACAATTATTAACTCAATAAAATATTGAACAATAATTATCAGTAACCATTATTGAGTAGTGCCTTCTACGTAAGAATCAATAATTGGTGCAATACTGGTGTCTTCTTGTTCAACAACGCAGTATTAGTGTGTTTTAACCACCGGTATTCCAACAAAGATAATTCTTGAATAACTAACTACTGTAGTTATTTAAAAACAACTTATATTTGTCGTTTTCTTCATCCAATCGCTTTCCGTTATGGGGCCCACACATGGCTGCTACCGTCAATATTTAATATTCCCCAAATCGCATTTAATATTCCACGACCAAACGAATATTCCCAAACAACAATGAATATTTTATAACCACTTGCTTATTTTGAAATATTTAAGTATTTAACCCTTAACTATCCACATTAATCAAATCAACCCTTACTATTTCAAAATAATAAATAAAGGAAATTCCTTTTTATTTAAAAAATTTTGGGGTCTTACATAGAAGCTGGGCTAAACGATTCTTTCAGAGAGCGGAGGTATATATATACAAATTAGTAATTCCGATCTAACTCAATGTGAAAATAGTGTAGACGAGACGAAAATAATTTGTTGGTTGTTTTGGAAAACCACTCAGTGTACTATATTGAATACTATTAAAGACTCGATGTGTGCTAGGTTTAGACTTGTATATATGTACGTTGTTGACAAGGGAAGAAAATCGATATATCTTTAGATAAATATGGGTTAGAGAGTTATTGATTAATATTGAGATATGGTTAAATGTATAGATTAAAGAAATTGTGTTGAGACAATCTATAGAAAGGGAAGAGAAATATATAAATATAGTATATTTCTAATAAAGGATATTAAAATAAATTCTAGCATTTGATTATTTTAATACCTTATATAGCTTTATCCAGAGGTAATGTGTATGATTAAGTAATATGGTAAATATATTAAAACATATTTGCTATATAAGTTGATGGAAATAATTTATCATAATAGGAAATAAACTTATTTTCTATATATATTGTGTAATGTGTGTGTCATGCATGTAAATATTTTAATAATATATAGATATTATATTAAGAATAATATCTTGAGAAAATGAGTAAATCTTTTTATTATGATTAGTTCTTATATTTAGAGAAAACATGATAAAAACATCTTATGTTACGGCGAAATACATAATTTTGACTATAGTAATGTATTTTCAAGAGGGTTAAAGTTAAAAGAAAACTAAGTTATTTTCATAACTTGGGTTATTATATTATAGGCTTAAATATGAATTAGTACCCTAAACTATAGGTCATATTCCACTTCGGTGATCCACCTTTCAATTTTGTCAATTAGATTATTAAACTATCAATTTTTTCCAATTGCAATAAATTGAACATGCCACATCAGATATTGCTGATGTGGCTAATTGTGTGGGACCTTAAGAAGCTGATGTGTCAAAAATAATAATTTTTTAATCATTAAATAAACAAATATGTTTAAACAAGGGGCAAAATAGTCAAAATAATTCCCAATACACCAAAGAACTGTCTCAACTATTCGTTCTTCTCACGCGGTCTCTACTCTCTCTCTCTTCTCTGAGAAATGGCGACGATGACTGACGTACAGAAAGAATACAACCCAGAAAAAAACCCTAAAACAACATGAACCATCAGATCCTTCTCCTCCTCATCCAATCGAAGCCCCTGACGGCAATACTTCACCCGATGTCGACGCCCATCCTCCCAAGGAAAGCGGCGTCGACGAGGAATCGAAGGTCATCATTTGATATTTGACTGGCTTAACGACGACAACAAAGGCTCGACTCCATCGATACTCGAAGAAGATCCGCCAAGCGGAGAGCGCTTCGGTATGCTGTCTGAACTCTCCGAGCAGGGAGAAGCGAAATTCTCGTGCTGAGAGGTATCGTGGTTTCTCTTTCTCTCTCTCTCTCTCTCTTTATATTAGTAATTTTCTACTCCTAAGTTAGGGTTAGGGTTTGTTTGAGATATAATTTTTGCATTTTCATTCCATGTCTTTTATTGGTTTTATGCTTTGTTAGGGATTATCGTTGATTGTGCACTAATATAGATTTATGTTGTTATCTATTATGTGAAGCAATTTGATACCTGTTCACCTTTCCTTTCCCCTGAGTCTACTCGGAGTAAGAATGGCCGGAGAGGCCATCGTCATACATCGGGATGCTTTTACTTTTTCAGACGACGTGATGGGCGGTGATTTAGGGACACTTGAGATTGGCGATTCAAAGAACGGATTAGGGAGAGGACGACATCGAGCAGCTGCGGTGGAAACAACGATTATTCGGTGTGAGATTCAAAACATCGTGGCGATGGGTGGACCGAAAAGGACCGGCGAGGTGAAGGTGGAGAGATGAGGAGACGAGCTCTGGTGGATCGGGTTCGGAACCGTTTTGCTGGCGGGTTTGCCCCTTATTTAAACATATTTGTTTATTTAATGGTTAAGTTTTGACTATTTTGCCCCTTGTTTAAACATATTTGTTTATTTAATGATTAAAAAATTATTATTTTTGACACATCAGCTTCTTAAGGTCCCACACAATTAGCCACGTCAGCAATTTCTGACGTGGCATGTTCAATTTGTTGCAATTGGAAAAAATTGATAGTTTAATCATCTAATTGACAAAATTGAAAGGTGGATCAACGAAGTGGAATATGACCTATAGTTTAGGGTACTAATTCATATTTAAGCCTATATTATATTATCGCGAATGTTATAAAGAATATTTAAATATTTCCATTCACAATATATTTATATATATGTACATGAACCTTGTGATATAATAGTTCGATGTAAATTGAATATGTTATAAATAGTAATGTGGTGGGAAATGAATAAGTAATGAGAATGAGGATAAGCTTAATGTAAGCTTGTGAGATATGCCTATTGTGACAAAGTAATGGAATAAGCATTCATTAAATAATTTAATAAATGAATAATTAAAGGAATTAATTTGCATGTGCAATAATTATATATTATATAGTAGCTACATCTATATGATATGAAATGAAGTGTGACACTCTAATGGTATCTATATATATAATATAGAAAACTATATGGCAAAGTGGAATGAGTCGCATGAGTCCCATAAACGGACCTCTATGATAATGTGTTATGTGTGGTACATTAATGTGTACTTTATGAAGGATATTAAATTAAACTAAATAAATAATTGTTGTTAATAATTATTTCAAGAATTAAGTATAATTGAAATAATAAAGTTCAAGATAATGTGGTGTGACACTACTCAATTAAAATATATTCGGTACTAACCCAAATGTATATGGATCGTATGATTATGGGTATATGTACCCCTAATTTATCATATGGTAATAACATTAAGTCATTAAATGTAAGCTTGTAAGTCCAAAAAGGAAGTTGTAATGACCGTGAATTTTAAACTCCTTATTAAATAAATATGTGATTTAATTTTAACGAGTTAGTTTTATGAGTCTATTTAAACCTTATGTGGTTATGTGAATTTATGAAATGATTAAAGGGAGTCACTAATAGTTTATTTAAATTAGTGGACTAACCCTAAGATTTTAATATCAAAGAATTGATATAGGATTATTAAAATGTAAATATTCAATTTATTTGAATATAGTGGCAGGATTTGAACATATTGATTAATTGAATAGTTATTAAGAGAGTGATTAATTGTGTATAATTTTGTGCTAAATACACTCTTGAATTAGTAATATCACCATTATAGAAGTTAATTCATATCATGTAAAACTTGTGTGGTGATAAAATTTAGAACTGGCTTGAAGCTAAACCATTTTAGCCTTTGTTAGGGACCCAAGCCATGATTCATTCCCTCCAAAGAAGATACAAAATGGCGCAACAAATTCTTGTGGAGGGTTAATCTAGGAAAAATTGGTTTCTACTGTAGAAATGAAATGGAACATTAATGTAAGGTGTGACAAGAATAAAATCATATGATAAGAATACATTCTTATGATATAAAGTATCAAGTAGTACAATAAAATTCTAAGTGATTTTAATACAGAAATAATTAAATATCTGTGTATTCCAAAAATTGGGAAAGGAAATACGTGCGTAAACTGGACAATTAATATTAAATAATGTTATAATGTGGTTATGTGAGTAGTAAAATATAATTATGGAGATACCCGGACAATAATACCTAATTGTGTTATTTTATTATATGTAGAAAATGTACATGGATTATATGTATGTACACTACTTGATACCTTATAATAAGAAAATACATTTTATGCCCTTTAAATCATTATAACCTATGTTATATGAAATGATTTGTGTATACATAGTATATAACCAAATTATATAATATGTGGTATAAACAAAGTGTTGCATTATATTTTTGTAAATGTTGTGAATTCTTGTCCCATAATAAGAGCCCAGTTCATTTCTTCCCACGTGAAGAGCTAAGTAGCCTATTCTGTCTTCATCTCAAAATCAACAAACATAGAGCTAATAAGTGGATGGGGAGTGGGATTCATGAGTGAAATCACCAACTCTCTCTTATCCATTATACATTCTTGTATTCCTTTGGTTTGATTTGGGAGGTAATTATATTATCTGTGTAACCATTCTTCTATAAATGAGACCTTCACCTTCTTCATTGCAATTGCTGAGAAATATTTGCTAAGAAACTTATAAAGAGTGAGTATACTATTATTGAAGAAGAGACTAATAAAGTATATTGCAACTCAATTGTTTCACAGAGGTATAACTTCCCATCCCTATTCTTCATTTTCTGATAAATTGTCAAGTTCTTCATTCTTTGAATTAAGCATATATTAATTGATATTTGATTTGGGATATGTTGCTTAGTGTTATACAAACTTCTAAATGTGTTAGAATTGCAATGGGTTATGTTAGAAATAATTTTCGCAAGAAATTTCTGTGATGGGTTGTTGAACTGCCGAAATAGAGCAACATGTATGTCTCTCGGCCGATAACTCATGTTTGTGCTTGTTGTCAGATCGGCAACAAAGAAATTGCAACCATCTACACCGATCTTTTGTTTTCTATTTTGTTTCGTTTGGTATAACTGTTGCACCACTGTTAAAGCAAGCATGTAAACTATTTTAGCACACACATATAAGCACATGCATGTAGTATGAACAAGTATAACAATGTTAGTACATATGATTGACGCAACACTTATGGGGTCTTGAAATGAAATTGTAGTTTCAAAAGTGAACTTTGTCACGAACACATCATGTGAGCATTCTAATTTTATGAACATGATAATATGGTTTATATTGACATGAAATGCAAGTCTAAAGTGATTAAACACACTAGCATACATGATTGAAAGTTAAGATTTGTAAAAATAAACTCAAAGAGGGTCATATGCTTATGTGAGAACCTCTAACATGTATGTATGTTAAAATATAAGTGCATAGGTATGTTAAAGTTGGATAGAAACAAGAAGTGCAAAGCTCCACCCCTCGTTGCGGCGAGGGGATGGCGCAATGCACGTCGTCTCTAAGTCTCAGACAGGCCCAAATTGTGCCATCCAAATATCCATAATAGTTTCGGTTTTTGATCTGAAGTTCAAAGCATGCTTATATGATTACATTAACTTGTATTATATGACCAATATGCTATATAATGTGTTAAGAAGCATGCTACGTGATAGAAATGAATGTTAATGAGAAGTTATGATGTTAAGTCCAAAATAAGGTTTACAAGCTATAAAGCAATGGTTTGAAAAATACGTTGTTTGACTTTGTGATGTCTTGTAAACTGATTTGTACTATAAGTATGCGATGAAGTATGTGTAGAGTATAGGAATAAGTTAGATGTTTATGTGTGCGTTTAAACTTACATATCATGAATGAGCATATGTAACTAATGAATATTCTATACGTGTGAATATATTATGATAGGATTCGAAAGAGAGTATTAAGCTTTACATTGGTAAACTACGTTTGACGTAAGTTTCCTAACTTACACAACTTTGAATATTGTGCAAGTTGCTAAACTTCACTTGTTTTTGTGAAAGTTTCCTATCCTTCTCATATTGTATCCACTACAAGAAAAAGGCCTAACAGCGAACCAAGACTATCAGTGACCGCATATCCGGTCGCAGATAACACTTATAGCGACCAACATCGGTGAATCGTAATTTAATCTAGTATTATTACTATCGGCGTGACCGGGATCGCGGTCACGATCGGTCACGACATTAATTTCCTCCCAAAAATTGGTGCAAAAGTTGGCGCGTTTATTCTTTTCGACCAATTTATATCGGTGATCAGCGTTGCGATCCGCTAAATCATCCACGTTATTAAAATCAACGATCGCATGCGGTCATCAAAGCTGTCACGATCAACTAAAACTTATTCGGACTCAAAGCGCTCGTTCTTTCAAAGAGACGAGAGAAAGAAAATGAGGGAGAATGTAATAGGGAGAAGAGGGAGAAGGGGAGAAGAGAAAAGGGAGGGAGAAGCGTCGTCATCATTAGCCACATCCCACCGCCATCGCCATCGCCATGCCACAGTAACCCTAATTCTCTTTATTTCGATTTGGATATAGATTGGGTGTTATTCTATTGATAGAATCCACCGCATTTTTCTTCTAGTTTGGGTATTCTACCTTATTGGTAGTATGTAATTTATTTCATATACATGCCACATTGACATAATTGCTAACTCATGCCATTATGCCCCATTACAAAAGTCGCTAAAAAAATTGGGGCAAAAATTACAAAGAAGATCTTTGAGTGATTATTTTAAATTTACTACCATTTTAAATTTAAAAATCAAAAGGAAAAGTGAGCACATTTACTTGTATACACCATCTATTTCCTCGAAAGTAAAGCATTCTACTTCTCCATTATTTGGGTATTCACCTTCACTTCATTATTATTGTCCTTGTGATTGCTTAAGTGCCTACAACTTGTACATTTCTGGTGTGGCTTATGTCCTGGTTTTGTCATAAGAAATTGGTTAAATGCTTGGAGGATAATGACTCAATTCCGAGGGTGAAATTCTTTCTGTTAAATGCTTGGGTAAAAATTATTTCTGTTAAACAAAATGAACCCACACTTGGGTGCAAATTGTATTTCTATTTTTAGGGTGTATTTAGATAAGTTTTAAATATTAGAATTTAAATCTCAATAACCCTACAAAATTTGGAATTTGGGGGTACAAACCATATTTTAGTCCAAATAAAATAAACAAAATTTAAAAGTTAACCAACCTTAAAAACTGAAGAAGTAGAAAAAAAATATCTATTGGACCCAAAAATTTAAAATGCTTATTGGTAGTATGTCGTTTTATGATATGACAGTAAGATCGCTGAGTGATTATTTTAGTTATGTTTTAATCCCATTTATTTGTTTATTTATTTTCTTTTAAGATGAGCGATATTCATGACAATAATAAGCCTAAGCTTGCTGTTAACAAATTAAAAAATTATTATGGTGTATGTACTTGAAACCATAATAATTTGGATAATATTAATGTGGTAAAATTGATTTGTTATGCTTGGTTGTTAACCTTGGCACAGACAGTAGTCTGAAATATTTGCAGAAATTATGGCTCGTGCCAAAGAGAAGCAAGAACCATACTTGGTATTTGAGAAATGATTTTTTTTGATACATTTCTTAAGTAAACGAGTGTGTGTTAATATAACAACCAAAACCATGTTCATGTACTTGAGTACCATGTCAAGTCTACACTATAGAATTGTAGAGGATCGCCAAGAAATTCAATTATAATGCATGCCCCAAACAAAGACACTTATGAACAAATACACTTAAGACATGCTAATTAATTACGCCATTTTGTACAAATGGTGGATTGATCCATTTATATTGAGAATTTGTATATTTCTCTTGGTTTGTGTCTTGGGTGCCTAGAAATGACCATATATACATGTCGTCGTGCGTGTGGCGATCCATATTATAGGGAGACTCGCGAAATTTTTTTTGTTGGTCAGTAGTTATGTAACATTTATAATATTAACGAGCTCAAGTCATATGCTTACTAGCTAGTAGTATGCTTAAGTCATATGCTTATAAGTATGGCTTAAATGTTAATCATATGCTTACAAGTATGCTCAAGTCATATGGTTACAAGTATACTCAAGTCATATGCTTACAATCATGTTATACCTTAATAAGCTCATGTCATTCTGTAGAGTAGATACCGTGGAATCATGGACCTCTATTCGCATCAGAGTTGGATGGCACGACGAAAAGTCAAGTGCCCAGATAGGTGCTACTGATTGAATTTAGAGTCGGTTGCCAAGTGTTTTTGGAGTATCGCGATAGTCACCCGTAATGTATGAATGGTAAAATCGCAGATATCACGATGTCCATGTTTAAAGTGTAAGAATGTAAATTATATGAAATGAGACATGGTAAACTATCATTTACTTTTTTCTCGGGTTCATGAGAAATTACGAAGAATGTTTGGTGGGCACATGGTAGAAGAGAGATGGTGGCATCACACAAGTACACAATTCGGGCAAGAGTACTCATCGTATGAATGAAATGGTCCATGATATTGCAGGGCCGATTTTTTGATTGGGAGCAAGCGCGAGAGCAACCTATGAATTCGATGCCAAAGACTTCTTTAAGTTGTTAGACGAGGGTAGCAAAGCCATCAGGGCATGGTTGCACCAAACACACTACATTGTCTCTGCAGCTATGGCGACATTACTTAACATCAAGGTCGATCACAATACGAGCCATGAGTGTTTTGAGTCACTCTTGAAGGCAATTAAGAGTATGTTGCTGACGGTGAGAAATTACCCGTAACTATTACTTTTGTAAGAAAATGGTGAAGAAGTTGGGTCTTGGATACCAAAAGATCGATGCATGTCCCAACGATCGCATGTTGTTTTATAAGGAAAATGAATAGATGACAAGGTGCACGCTTTTGCGCCATGATCGGTTTAGGCCTAATAAAGAGGGTGTGACTACAAAAAATCAAGTATACCGCTTTAAGATTCTAAGGTATTTTCCAATAACACATCGACTAAAAAGATTGTACATGTCTTCAAGATCACCAACATATGAGTTGGCATGCGAAATCTCCAAATAAAGATGGAGAACTAAATCATCCCGCAGATGGGCAAGGTGTGCTTGGAAAGATTTCAACTTAGCACATCCCGAATTTGCATTGGAACCTAGAAATGTGAGGCTTGGATTGTCCACCGATGGTTTCAATTGCTTTGGCCACTCAAATTGTTCCGCACTACATGTTGGCTCGCGATTGTTACTCCGCATAACTTGCTTCCTCGATGTGTATGAAACAACCATACTTATTTCTTTCACTCGTGATTCCCGGTCCTAAGAGTCCCGGAAAGAACTTAGATGTTTACTCGAGACCTCTTATAGACGAAGTTAAAGGTATTGTGGGAGGATGGAGTACGACTTGGGATGTTGCAACGAAAACAAATTTCAACCTTAGGCAGCGTGGTTATGTGGACTATAAGTGACTTCCCAAATTATGGTATGTTAAATTTGGATGGAGTACACACGGAAGTTGGCATGTCCGTATTGTATGGAGCATACAAAGTCGTTTAATCTATCAAAAGGTCGAAAGCCTTGTTGGTTTGATCACATCGCTTGCTTCTACGGTAGATCACCCGCTTTGAAGAAATAGAGAACACTTCAGAAAGGGAAAGTAGATAATGATATGCCTCGCACCGCGATTGTTTGAACGGAGATGCGAGATCGTGTGATGAGATTGCTTGCTTATCCCATTTGGTAAGGTTGATGCGACAAACATAATCAATGGGTTTGGTGAATCTCATAACCGGGTTCTGAGAAGCATCTTTTGGGAATTGCCTTATTGGTCTACAAAAATTTGATTCGTCATAATCTAGATGTGATGCATATTGAGAAGAATGTGTTTGACAATGTGTTTAACATCGTGATGAATGTTACGGGAAGACAAAAGATAACGATAAGGCACGCTTTGGACATGAAAGATATTTGTAAAGTCGTTCCCGGATTAGAACTTTATGAATCTCCTAATGGTAAGATTGTCAAACCGCATGCAAGGTACACATTGTCCAAAAAGCAAGTCAAGATGTGTGCACATGGGTTAAGTCTCTGAAACTACCAGATGGATATCGTCCAAACATTGCAAGGTGTGTTACGGTGGAAAATTGCAAGGATGAAGAGTCATGACCGCCATGTGTGTTCATGGAGAGACTCATACCTATAAAGATTTCGGGATCTCGCTTGATAAACCAATATGGGATGCTTTGACGGATCTTAGTCATTTCTTCAAAGACTTGTGTTCAAAATCATTGAATGAGAAGGACATGTTTGTACTTGAGAAGAACATCATAGAGATCACGCGTAAAACCGGAAAAAATATTCCCACCGGGTTTTTTCGACTCCACGGAGCATTTGCAGAATCCATCTTCCCTATGAAGCTCGTGGTTGGGGGTCCAGCCTAATATAGATGGATGTACCCTTTCGAGAGGGTGATGGGAAACCTTAAGAGGAAGGTGAAGAATAGAGCTTATGTCGAGGGGTCGATATGCGAGGCATACGCTTTTGATGAGATATCTGCGTTTGTCTCGCATCATTTTCCTGGATGAAGTCTTGACAAAGGCCAATCGAGTATCGAGACATGATGATGGGGAAATGTTGAACTAAATGGTCGGCTCTCAGTATTTGGTCTATCGGCCGCCTTATGGAAAAGGGAAGCGATATTCCTCTCTCGAAAGCAAGAATTACATGCCGCATACATACTTACATTCTTCTCAATTGTGAGGAGATTGACAAATTTGTGAGGTACACATATAAACTTGATATTTTATCTTTTAAGTTAAAAATTTATTCTAATATGTTAATGTTTATAACATGGTATAGATTGTACGATGACGAGTTAAAAGTGAAGCATCGCCGATAAACGATAAAGATATTCAAATCAATCGGGATAAAAACTTTGCACTTTGGCTAAAGGACAAAGTAAGTTCAATTTTTAAGCACGTAGTGTATATATATATAATATATATACTCCATATGTTAACTATGACTTCATTTAATAAGATGGAGTTTTTGTAGGCTTTGACTGAGGGATCAACGATTAAATTAATGTACAAGTCCTAGCTATGGGACCGCATAAGGATCAAGTCACCATGATGGTTACAAAATAAATGGTTGTGAATTTCACACAAAGGCATATAGGCGCCAGAAAAGAACAACGAACTCGAGTGTGTGTCCAAGGAGATTGTTACAATGAGCTTGGTCGTGCCTTTTATGGGGAGTTGGAGGAAATCGTAGAGTTGTCGTACGCAAGGCACGCGTCGGGGTCATATTCACTTGTTCAAGTGCCGTTGGTTTGATTCGTAAAAAGGGATACGTGTTGTGGCATATGGAATCGCCGATATTGACCTCCATAGGTCTCGTACTCCAACGAACCGCTTTGTTTTACCAACTCAAACAAAGACAAGTATACTACACTCCTAGTCCCGTTAGGAAAAGGGATGACCGCCACGATTGGCAAGTTGTAATTTATACTCCGCCGTAGTCGTGTAGAATTAGTTGATGGGGAGATTTACCAAGAAGCGGATGCTTCATAGTCGACTATAATAAATGTGGAGGACGACAATGAAGTAATCCAGCTAGATGGTGGAGATGAACCACATGAATTAGATCCTCGAGTCAATACTTGTGTCGGATGACATTGATCATCGAGGAGGAAGAGTTATCGATCGAATCGACATGTAATCAAAACGGATGGTGGTTATGAATCACGCAACACGATACAAGATGATTCTGAATCAGACATTGACACTTGAACTCATGAAATGTATGTTTAGCAATACATGCAACTTTAAATCATTGTCATGTTTATGTACTAAACTATTTAAATGCAACTTTTGTTTATTGTCATTTTATATTCATATATATACATGTTTATATCAACGCTATGTTTATGTACTAAACTATTTAAATGCAACTTTTGTTTATTGTCATTTTATATTCATATATATATGTTTATATCAATCATCATGTTTATTGTCATATATACATGTAATCAAATATGACTCCTAATAACATCTTAAAATTTGTAATATACAGATGGCTTCAAGCAAATATGCAGAAAAAGCGCCATTGGGTAGGGGGCCTAATAATGTGCCCAAGGCCCTACTAATCCCGATGATCGGATTCTTATTCGATTTCGCCCTCCTCCGAATAAAGACGTACGTCCCGCGATATATATCATTTATATAAAAGCATTTAAGATTCCATTTATTGTATATTGGTAATGTTTTGATTGATATTATATTGGTAATGTTTTGTTTTGGTCTTATTGTATTGAAAATTTGTATATTTCTCTTGGTTTGTGGTCTTGGGTGCCTAGAAATGTCCATATATGCACGCCGTCGTATGTGGCTAGTCTATATTATAGGGGAGACTATGGAAAAAAAAATTTAAGTATTATAAGTATAAGTTTGAAAATGTTCACAAATATTATAACTTAGATATAAATTGCTTTAATATATGCTAATTGATGTTGTATATTATAGTGATTTTTAGATAATAAGATCGTCAGTGTATATCACAAATTGTGTTTACAAAATTGGCCTACACACTGTGATTACGTTATGCGAGCACACCTATCGCCCACAAGGATCTTTGTTTGGGCGTAATTTCGTGTATGTTTTTTTTTTAATTACGACAAATAATATTAATATAATATTCAAAGGATAATTAATTAGTAATGTTATTATTGTTTTTTTATTTGCAAAAACGGTATAGATGGGAGGACGCGCAGGCTTCAGTGATTCAGACATTATTCTGGCAAAAGTGCGCGGTCCGCACCAAGGACAACTTGAATAAAAACGACAAAAAGCCATTCACAATGCCGAGATCGACCATCCGTGCCGTGGAGAGGATTATATGCACGAAAGATAGCCCCTCGGTGGTGCACCCAAATTCCATAAATAATGATGTGTGCCCAATGGAGAGTCGAGAGTCGGGTGAAAAGACGAAAGACCGCCACACCAACAGTGAGCCTCGGGTGTATCCGATGGCGAAAAGGCTAAAAGGAACATACAAGTGGCGGCAAGATTTCACAATTCTTGAGCGTATCAACGCCTCGCACGTATTTACAAGTTTTAATATGTTTACAATCATGAATTGTAGAAAATATCCCATTTTTACTTAGTAATATTGTGGTTGTTTTTGTATAGAGTCTCGGTCCTCAAGGTCACCCTATCCATTGGTTTGGATGTACGCGGCCACCCACGTGATGGTTCACCGAGAGGCTATCCAGATAAGCGGTAATAAGTTTTAACAACCCGATCTTGTTTATTAATACTTACAAAATATTATTTTTAACTATTTAAGTGTTAACATGATGACGGGATACTTATAAACGCTTATCGAATGAAGCTTATCCCGAAGGCACTCCACGTCCGCTTATTGATCAAGAGTTGTGGAGAGGCGCGCTCACAGAAGAAGAACTACATTAAAGGTCAAGGACAACGACGACGCCCATCCTTCATGGCTCAGCACTTCTGCTACCCAGATCTTCATAATCATCGAGTCATCCAAATTGTTCATACTCCTACCGATCGTGTGAGAGAGCTATATGTCAAGATCGAAATCTTCAAGAGATATCTTTGGCACACGGGGCTCTTGATCCCGAGGAGTTAAGCAAGAAGCGATGCAGCAGCAAGATGAGCATGGGGATGACGACGAGGTATAAAATCAATTTGTTGTATGTATTGTCGTAATATATACCAGTATCAACATATTTATTATATTTGTAACTTGTTTTATTATTTTGTTAATTACAGGTGGTGATCAAGGAGGGATGACGCTTTGACATAACCTTGTACTTGTATATTCATTATTTGGATGTTTGTATATATGTTACTTAAACAAGTTTTGAAATGTTATTATATTTATTCAAATCATATTGGTTTTAAAGGTTTATATACTAGTTTGGTGTATGTGTTGGTGGACGATGGATGTTTATATTGTTTTGTATGTTGTTTATCTTGGTGTGTATGTGTGTTGGGATAAAGCGGTAAAATGTGTGCATGTGTTTTTGGGAATTTCGCAAAACAAAGAAAAATCTGGTCAGATTTTTTTATCATATCGGCCGCGACGCGGTCATTGATAATGGTCGCCGACACGTGGACCACGTCAACTTTGGCCCCGGACCATCTTCGACTCAAATTTCAATGATCGTATTTGTCATTTCTTGTCATTATAGCGGTCAGCAGATATCTCTTGTCATAATAGTGGTCACCGATGTGCATCCCAAATGACCAGATTTTATCGACGATTATCGGCGACGACGCTGTCGCAGATATTATCTCTATCTGCGAAAAGCGGATCATTGATAAGCCTTTTTGTTGTAGTGATCGAGCAGGTTATTGTTGAATTGAAAGTTATTCATTTATGCTTGAACTTTATTTGCAAGCATGCTATTAAGTGGTTTAATTACTTTACAATTATTCCACATCGATATTATTGATATTCGCACTTAGTGCACTTGAGTTCGTACAGTATTGGACTCGCACATCATTTAAAATTCTATAATTTTTGAACTGTGTCAAATAGAGTCTGAACCTTTGTTCGGTCAGACAAGTGTATAAAGTATTTTAAAAGCTTTCCAAAATAATTAATAGTAAGGATTCTTAAACTGAAAGAACACCTCTTTTATGATAGGGGAGTACCCCAGGTATCTAATATAAGATACAAAGAGCAGATTTAAATGTTATGCATATATATGGTGTACGCGAGGCTGATCCCCTCAAGTATTTATTCTGTAGCCAGTGACCAAAGGGTCAATTAGCTATTGATTCCATTGGAGTTTTAATGTTCAAAGTCTACTTGACTATCAGTTATTCTAAAAGAAATCATTATCTTTGCTTCTAATATTCATATGTTGAATCCTTCAGATATTAATATTGTTGAATTCATTGTCAGATATTTTCCATTCATGATGATATATCTTTATTGTTGTATTTAAACTTGCTGAGCAAACTTGTTGCTCATCCTTGCTATATCATGAATTATATTGTAGTTAAGCCCGAGACCTCAGGAAATGACAAGGGTAAAGGAAAGATGTAGGATAGTTATAAATGCCTAGTTTAAATTATTGTTATGTAATATGAACTATAATGATTATTTTAGGGTATGTTTGTAAGATTGTATTAAGGTTATCGAATCTTGGGACTAGTAACACCTTTTGAATGAACAACGTATGTAAGACCCCAACTTTTATGAATAAAGATGAATTTTCTATAATTATCATTTTTGAATATTATGGAATGAATTTGATATAATGTTATAGTTGTGGGTAATAGTTATAAATTTTGCAAAGTACGCAAGTTGTTATATAATATTCGATTGGTCGGGGAATATTCGTTTTAACAGGAAATATTCATACGACGGCACAATCATTGGTGAACCCCACAACGGAATTATTGTTGGATTGAGAAAATGACAAAAATATTTTATGAAAAATAACGGCGGAAGTTTTATCGTTAACTGTTGAAACACCCGGTGTTAAAAGTACAGGAATATGTGTGGTTGCATAGTAGCACACAGTATTAATTATTGATGCTTACGTGAGAAGTCACTCAGTTTTGTTCAATTATTACTTCAGTAATTGTTGCATAGTATCTCACGTTAATCGATTCAATTATTGTCGATATTTTATATATTATTAAATCAATAATTGAGACGACGAAGTTATTAATATTATTATTTGCAATATTAACGATATCTAGAAGTCTCGCCAAGGAGAGGTTTGGTCACCTAATCATACGCCAATACGGAGAAATCCTTATTGAAAGCCTCTCTTTCTTGGGAACGACACGGTCGATTAATAGTGTGAATTATAATAATGATGATGAAGTTTTGTTTTATTAGTATTATTAATGTAATAAAATGTAAAAGCTTTTTATATAAAAAAATGTAATACTTTTATAAAGTTATTCGTTTTATTAGACTATAAATAGAATATATTATATTCTATTATGCATAATGTTTTGCATAGTAAAATCTTTTTATATAAAATGTAATACTTTTATAAAGTTATTCATTTTATTAGACTATAAATAGAATATATTATATTTTATTATGCATAGTACTCGCATAGATAAGTTTTGCATAGTAAAATCTTTTATATAAAAATGTAATACTTTTATAAAGTTATTTGTTTTATTAGATTATAAATAGAATATATTATATTTTATTTAAAAGATTTTGTTTTATTAGAATATTTTATAGTAAACCAATCTGGACCGTCTGCTTAAAAGTAAATCAATCAAACTGCTCAGAATTAGTTACTATTCAGGTCATTCTCCTATAAATAGAAGCTCATTCCTTCATTATTTCTTATGAATTCACCGAACTCTGTAGAGAGAGAAACTATAGAGAGAAAGAAGAAAAATTTTCAACTACTTCACTACTCCTATATCCAGTTTGTTCTAAGGTAAGGGTATTATTTCTTTCGTATTCATGAAGAGAACTTCTGTCATTCCGTTCTTTATTATTTTGTTGGAATAACCTATATACGCGGTCTACCCTATACTTGGTGAAATTCTTCTGTTATCCCATTCTTTATCATTATGTTGGAATAACCTATCTATGCAAAGTACCGCATACATGGTGAAATTCTTCTGTTATTCCATTCTTTATTATTCTGTTGGAACATCCTGTCTGTGCATTTACGCATTACCTGGTTCTGTTATTTATTATTCTGTTGGAACATCTTGTTTGCAAGTGCGAATTTTGCCTCGACCGGTTCCGCTTTCTTTATTATTCCGCTTGGAATATCCCGTTTTTGCGCGCTTACGCACGACCGGTTCCGTTATTTATTATTCTGCTTGGAATAACTCGTCTGCAAGGCGGTCTATCGCATGCCTCGGTGATTTCTTTTGTTATTTCATTCTTTATTATACTCAGTTATTTAAACTTTTGACTTCTATACTCCATGAAATTAGTGGAATATCCTTGATATTTGCTATTCATCCAGTATCTTTTCATGAAAATATTCTTCTGAGCATTCTTGAATTTTACTCTACAAAGAAGTATCATGTTGATAATTTGGACGTTATTAGTTCCTGGATCAATTAATTCTTGAACTTATTTTATTGAATTCTTATATCATTGTCATCATCCTCATGTTTATATTATGTTGAAAGTCATCTCGTGGCCCAGTAGTGCATAGATGGACTTGGTATGATTATGACCGTGGATTAATCGGTATAATCACGATCGTAATGTTACAAATGATATGATAAAAGTCCTCATTGTCCGTAGTGCATTGATGGACGATTCTTTGGCATGATCATGACCATTTAATAAATACACGAATATCCTCGGCCCGTAGTGTATGGATAATTTGTGGTTGTGATACTAATGAATATCCTCGGTCAGTAGTAGTGTGGGATGATGTGGATTATTTATTGTCGAGTCCCAAATGATAAAAGTGATGAAAACCTTTTAAATCATAAAAGATAGTAGATTTTATTCTCTACTTGACTTTTTTAATGGATCGCTTGTTCACCGCAGCTTAAACTTGATGTTTGTTATATTGTATCGCTTTAACAATCGCCAAGGCTAACGATAATTTATTCTCAGATTATATTAGTCATAATATTTCTTCTTTGGGCTAATTGAGCTCACCTTTTACTTTCATTGTTTTCTTCGTGAAATGAAAACGTAGAGGGGACTAGTCGGGGAAACAGAGTGATCGGTCCGATAATAGCATTAGTAGTCCTCATTATTCTGTTAAATAGTGTAATAATAAATGTAATGAGGACTCAATTGAGTGTGGATATTTTCTAGATGACAATATTTGTATTAAAACTCACAATATATGTTTTGTCGTATTTTACACGACTGTTGTATAATTAAGTTGTATTTGAATTTTGTACCATGTATTTGGCGACTCAAGATGGGTGATGTATACCTATTTTGGGGGCGTCACAAGGTACGTTTATTATATTCCGCATTTCAGTTATCTTATGTTGTTTAGAGGTGGATGTATGTATTTTATCGTGACGACCGGACCGGGGTCAGAGGACCAGAATTTGGGGGTGTCACAGAAGTAACCTTAGTAAAATGAAGTTCATTTTACTAATAAGTAAAGGAGTAATATACTTTGTCATATATTCATAGTCCCACTTCATTTAACATGTTGTGAATAGGCCAATGGCTAAGGGTGTTAGCCGAGTAGAGTAGCTCGATACTCGACTCGAGATTGGTTCAAAAATATGATCCAAAACTCGAATTCAAAGTTGATTTGAGTCGAATATGATCCATAGTTGTTTTCTGTTTAATGATACACGAGTCGAATTCAAGTATACCAGTATTCGCTCTGATTAGGGTTCGAGTATTTTATTTTTTCTCGAACCATACTCGATACCTGCTCGATGGATCATATTCGAATACTGGTCTGATCTATATACTAATAAGTTAAATATGTGATATTTGTATCAATCTTTATAATCTATAAAGTGTAGTATTAAATTGTGTAAGCTTGTACTTGAATAAATCAGTGAATTGATTGTTAATTCGTATTACATTCTTTGTAATTTCTTTACATAAATAAAAGTAAAAGACTTTTATATATAAACATTAGTTCAATAATCAATTTAGTATGTTGTGGTTCAGTATTAAGCAAAATGGTTCATATTCAAAACTCGATTTGAAGGCTCGTGAGTAACTTATTTTGTAAACGAGTCGAGTAATTACGAGCCGAGTAGGTCTGAGTAAAGATCTGAGTCGAATCTGGCGCAAAATTAGAAATTCCTTATCGAATTCGAGCTCAATTTTTTCGAGTCGAGCCGAATCTGAGCATTAGAGTGTTCACTGGGATTCGACTCGTTTTTACCCCTACCAATGGCCTAACTTTACAATTGTTGAGAAATGAAAAAGGCTACAAAGTTTGCAATCATGGTGATGATGAAGGGAGTGATGGAGGAAGAGGAAGTTGGTGACCAACTCTTCTATACCCAATAGCTTCTTCTTTCTTCTTTTGGTTTGGTTCATGGAGCAAAACCCAAACTTGGTCCATGGTCCTTCTATAAATAGAGACCCCCTTCTTTATTCTTCGCATTTGAAATTTTCAGAATTTAGTGAGTGAGTGTTTGATCAAGTTGGGAGAAATCAGAAGTTCAGATTCAAGAATTGTCAATTTAGCTTCAAGAGGTATAATTCTTAAACTATGTTATTAAATTCAAGTTTTTGGAAAGTTCTTAGAAAAGTGCTAAACTACTTGTTTTGAGTTGAAAAGTTTGTGGTTGAAGCATGATATAATCTGTCAAATAATGTTATACATTGTTAATATGGTTAAAAACGCAATCAACAATAGTTAAACGAAGTAAATTGGTCAAGTAATGAATCCGTAGTGAAGAGAATCGCTAAATGTGTTAAACTTTGGAAAAATGGCATAAATCTTGAATTGATTCTTGAAATTGAGTGTTTTCATGTCTGGAATTGTTAGAAGCATGCTAGTGATGTTTAGTAGTAAGTTTATATCAATTAAGTATCATTACATTATTATTTGGATGGGAGTTTGGCATGATAGCTCGTAGTAGGGGAATGGAATTTCAAACTGAAGCAGGTACCCCCACCCCGACGGGCTATAATAGTGTAAAACCCCCTCCCCGACAGGGGGGTAATCTGACTTACAAATGTTGAGAAAATCTGACCAGATATGTCTTATTAAAATAAGCATAAATTTTTCATACGAACTCCGATTGAGGAGATTCAAGATGATCCAGAATGAGGACGAATAGACCTACAATTTTTGTTCTTTATGTTTTTCAATTTGAGATCCTTAGAAGGGGTCAAAATGGTAATCTTTAGGACTATTATGTTTTCGAGGACAATCGGAGGGCGTCGGGCATCCACGTATACAAGTGTAGTATTTTCGACGATGGAATATGTTATTCTAACTGATAAAACCTAAATATGCATGATAATATACATGTCATATAACTAAGATTACTTTAATCCTAATGGAATACTTTAACATGATTTTCTAAAAGAAAACTTAAAGTTTTTGAGAAACGGAGGTTGATGAATTTGGTGTCCTTTGAGTTCTGATCTTGGACCCAATGTACGCATATCAACGTGCATGAAATATAGTTTTAATGTTACCTTGCATATACTAGATTGATATAGCTTGGTTTAAAATGTTTTGAAAGAAAACTCAGAAGTTTTGAGAACTAATAGTTTCAAATATTGTGTAAAGTATACTCTGACCTTTCTAGCATGCATACTAAGATGCCTTATGCCTCTAGACGTGAAGAATATGTTCATCATCTAGCAAGCATGAATTGACATTTCAAGTATGGTTTAAAATAAGTTTTCAAATAATGAACTATGTTATGTCTATGTAAATAAGATATATACATGTGAGCATGGTATTAGAGGCTTATTAGTACCATTATATGGTTTAAAAGCTTATGACATTGAATCTTGTTAAAGAAAGTTGTTAAGCCTTATTGATTGAAATAAATCATTATGGAGAAATGTAAAAAATGTAATGGTTATATAAAACCCAAATTTGTTAAATTTTATTAAAGTTGCAAAATGTAAGAACGATGTAGAACACACATCTATAAACTTTAAATATGTGTCGAACACATAGCAAGTCAAGTGTGTGATAAATGTATATGAATAGTGATGTCAAGTACGGATGGTTAAGGTATACCTATACATACCTAACTATTCTAAGAGTATGATGAAAATTCATAATGAAATGTAGGTTTTACAAACCTAGTTAGGAAACGATGTAATATTTACTATTATGTTAAGAGCGTATGAAATGTATGACTGGTGGATATAAATCCATGATTATATAACTGTGTAGGAATACACGCATTGCAGATAAACTTTAAGCAGTTAAGTCATAGTTGATAAACTACGAATCAGGCAAGTCTTTCAGTTCCTATTTGATATATGAATGTGATAACGGTTAGTTGAGTTATATTATGCTATGAGAATGTTGATGTATATATATGAAATGCATATGAGATATGTATGAAAGTTGAAAGTTTATCTTTGATGATATGCTTGTGAAGTAAATCTCTATGCCTGTTATGTGAGAAGTAACATGCGTAGTAAATTTTAATTGATTATGAATACATGAACTGAGTATGTTATTATATGTTATGTGCTCCATGAAAACTGTTAGAATTGATGGGCTGTTGAGCTAACCCTGGCAAATAACCATTTTTATAGGTTAAGGACTCACGGTAAAGTTACGTGCTACTTGATTGATAAAGTTTAATAGCATCGAAGGAGATTGATTTATTTATGTAAATATATGCTCCTGAACCATGTTTAGGTTCTAAGAGATATACATGATAGTAATTTACGATGTGTAATACATGTTAGGTTGTAAAGTTGTACTATGTGATACATAGATGAATTCAAATCGAGATGTAGAAAATTATACAGTAATTTGAATAGAATGAATCATAACATAATTTGATTCAAGGATATGTAAATGATTCAAGTTAAGAAATCAATAAAAGATTTTTATCAAATGAGATTGAAAAAGTTTAAATTATTTTGCATATTTTTATAACATCGAATATGATGTAAGACAGGAATGGTAAATGACCAAGATTTGAAACTTATAAAAGTTTGGGGTCATTGTACAGATCCTGAAAATGAAAAGAATTTATTTTCTAAATTGTAATAAGCAAAGTTATATTCATTAAGTTATGAATAAAAGATATAAATAGTTTGACGATAGTAGTATCGTGGCGGACCAAATCCGAGGTTCGAAGGGACCTGAATTTGGGGGCGTCACAGTAATGGTGCGGTTTTCTGTGTTTAAAATTTGAGTCATAGGGATTTCTATAGAATATGTCGTGAATCACTTGCTCTTCGAGTAACAGATAAGAATCTAGGCATAACATTGTGGTGCTCATTTACATATCAAAATAACAAAACAAAACAATAAACATTGCAGTGTTCATTGCTTAGTTGGGATTTGCATAGCTAGGTATTAACGTTCATATATTTGTTCATTTGCGATGTCAATGTTGGAGAAGATAAGAAAGAAAAGACATAAACACCCCTCCAAATCCACACGTGTGCCTTAGCCAGTCACTTTTGACCGGTTAACTGACGAAAGTATGCTTTCTGTTACGTTTAATTGAAATTTGGAGTGTACTTAGACAACTTTTTCGGTTTGGAGTGCAAAAGTCAACATGGGTGTAAAGTTTGGGGTGCACATTGTCTTTTAGTCTATTGTAATTGAATTTTATTATGTTTTAGTTCATAAAAAATGAGATTTTTTAAAATTTTATTAATTGCTAATAATATATATTTTTATATATTAATGACAACACTGAGTCAATAACGGTTCGACCACTGGCTGGACCAGTAACTCATCCACCCGATACCTTTTTCGATTCGATAACCGATCCTGGTCTGAGAACCTTGACAAAAGCTATTGATCACAAAATTTATTTAATCTTAAACTTTTATAAATCGATACCAATTTTAAAATTTAATATGTTGTTGTTTAACCTCAAAAATCAAATTGTATTTTTAATTTTAAAACCGAATGAATACAATACTTTCTAAAAACTTGGGAAGCGACAAATAAAAATTTTATATCAAAGCCGTTTGGGTTAAGACTCATCAGCACCGCCCAAACTGATGGTATGTTGTGAATGCAACATATATCCATTTTAATTAAGGGTGTAAACGAGTCGAACCGGAGCGAACATAGAGCTACTCGAATTCGACTCGAAATGATAAATTCGTACTCAAATTCGAATTATATTTGAAAATCCTGCTCAGATTCGACTCGACTCGAATATTTATTACTCGAATTCGATCTGACTCGACTCAATTATTTATTCAAACTACTCGCGGGCTTCAAATTCAAGCTCTAATTCGAGTCTCCACATAATAACTAATTTTATAATAAATATAATTATAAATTAAATTTGTTATTTTACTTAAAAATGAGAAAATATATTTATTATTACACTTTACAAATATAAAATTAAAATTAAAATTAAAAACAAAACAAAATAATAACTAATTATCCTAATTTGATTAAAATTTGTATATATTATAAGAGAATATCGAAATATGTATTAACCGAGTATGTATCGAATCACAATCAAAAATTCGAGTAATTTGAATCTTAAACGAGTCAACTATAACCTTGCTCAGATTCTACTCATATTTTTATTCTAATTATTTTTAATGCTCAGATTTGGATCATATTATTAACGAATCCGAGTCTCGCTCGTATTTTTTCGAGTTGAGCCCGAATCAAGTCCGAATTGTATTGACTCGTTTACAGCCTTAATTTTAATGGACTTGGTTCACTTCAGAAGGTCCCATTTGGAATGTTGTCCACCTCTTTTTAGTTTTAGGTAGCGATTTGGCTCTTATTCTTTTATGCAAGTAGTTTTTGTGAGACCCCAGATTTTATCAATAAAGATTTAAATTTTGTCGAAATAATTTTTTTTAATATTATGGTGTGAATTTAAGATAATATTATAGTTGTGGGTAGTATTTAAAAAATTTTCAAAGTATGCAAGTTGTTATAAAATATTCGTTTGGTGGGAATATTCTTTTTGTTTGGGAATATTCGCATACGACTACTCAATCATCGGTGGACCCCATAATCCAAGTATTGTCATAGTTAAAAAATGACAAAATTATCTTTCTATAAAAATAACTAAGCAGAGTGTTACCGTTAAAACCGTTGAACTACCCTAGTAAGAAAAGTACAAGTCTACGCGTAGTTGATAAGAAGACACGATATTGATTATCGATGCTTACGTGAGAAGTCACTCAATTTATGCTCAATTATTACTACAAAGAATTCACGCATCATATCTCTTATATTATTGATTCAATTATTGTCACAGATCATCTCGTATAATATGTTATAGTATTAAATCAATAATTGAGACGACAAGTTATAAATGATTAATAATTGTTGAAAGATTAAATGTGTTGATTAAAAATAAAATAATTTGTGGTAATATTTATTCAATCCTCGATGTATATAAAGAGTCTGTATATGAGACATTTATGGTAAGTTGATTATTTTATGGGGGCCCATATGTCATCATCTAAGAGTCTCTTCTAAGAATCTCTAATCACCTTCCGTAATAGTAATTACCTTTGTGAATAGTAATTACCTTCACAATAGTAATTACCTTTGAATAATAAGAATTACCTTCGTGAATAGTAATTACCTTTGTGAATAATTAATTACCTTCGCCAATAGTATTACCTTTCGCCAATAAGTAATTACCTTCGCCAATAGTAATTACCTCAGTGAATAGTAATTACCTTCGCCAATAGTAATTACCTTTACCGACGTCGAACCACTTGTCATTTCACATTACAGCGTCGAACCACTTGTCATTTCACATTACAAAGTGCGCCGAACCACTTGTCATTTCACATTACAGTGTCGAACCACTTGTCATTTCACATTACAAAGCGCCGAACCACTTGTCGTTTCATATTACAAAGCGCCGAACCATTTGTTGTTTCACATTACAAAGATCGAACCACTTGTCGTTTCACATTACAAAAGGCCAAACCAATTTTCTTTTCACATCACCAAATACAAGCCACTTGCCTTTTCACATGGCAAAAGTGTTTAAGCTAAAATCTTCTATAAATAGAGGCCTAGTGCTTCATTATTTTCACGAATTCATTCAAGCTATAGAGAGAGAAAGTATAGAGAGAACTATAGAGAGAAGAAGAAAAGTATTCTTGCTACTTCACCTCGCCAATATTCAGGCCTCTTCTAAAGGTAAGGGGTATTATTTGTTGTACCTGTAAGTGGGTGTTATTCTTTCTTATTCATGAAAAGAACTTCATTATTCCATTCGTTATTATTCTCATTGAATAACTCAGTAAAAGTGGTATACCCTATACATAACCTCGAGATATGCGGCGATACCCTATACTTGGTGAAATCCTTATGTTATTCCATTCTTATTTATTCTGGCTGAATAACTCAGATATCGCTGAATCCCCTATACTTGGTGATCTTCTTCTCGTTATTCCATTCTTTATTATTCTATTGGAATATCCTGTCACATGTGTTTTACACCCTGGTTCCGCCTTTTTATCATTCTCATTGCTGAATATCCTATCTCGTGTGTTTTTCACAACGGATCCGGTTCCATCTTTATTATTCTGTTGGAACATCCTATCGGTGTGAATTTCACCTGACCTGGTTCTGTTATTATTATTCCGTTGGAATAACCTGTCTATGCGAAGCACCGCATGTATGATGATTTCTTTTGTTATTCCATTCTTTATTATACCCAAATGGTTAAAACTTTGACTTCTATACTCCATGAAATTAGTAGAATATCCTCGATATTTGCGTTTCATCCAAAGATCTTTTCATGGAAATATTCTTCCGATCATTCTTGAATTTTACTCTACAAAACAAAGATCATGTTGACAATTTGGACGTTAATAATTCCTGGATTAAATAATTCTTGAACTTGTTTTATTGAATTATTATGTCATTGTCATCATCCTAATGTTATATTATGATATCTTTGGCTTACGTGCATAGATGAACTTAGTATGATTATGACAAGGATCATTCGGATAATCACGGCTTGTTATAAATGATGTGATAAAAGTCCTCAAAGGCTTCTGAATGCAAATGATGGATAGTTTTTGGTATGATTATGACTAGGGGTGATTCGGTATAGTCATGACCATTAATAATTTGATGAATATCCTTGGCCGTAGTGCAGGTATGATTCGATGATGTGGATTATTTATTAAAGCCGAGTCTCAAATATAATAAAGATGATGAAAACCTTTTAAAACCTAAAAGATAGTAGACTTTATTCTCTACTTGACTCTTTTAATGGATTGCTTATTCCGTCCGCAGCTTAAACTTGTTGTCTATTGTATTTTATCGCTTTAACATCATTGAAGGCTAATGATAATTTATTCTCGCATTATCTTAGTCATAATATTTCTTCTTGGGCTAGTTGAGCTCACCCTTTCTTTCACCGTTCTCTTCGTGAAATGAGAACATACCGGGACGAGCCTGGGAACGGAGTAATGGTCCGAGGATAGCATTAGTAGTCCTCACTATTCTCGTGAAATAGTGTGATAATAGTTGTAATAAGGACTCCTTTTGAGTTTGTATAATATCTAGTAGACAATATTTGTATTCAAACTCACGCTTTATGTCAGATTGCATACTACGCTTATGTTAGTAAGTTGTTTTTTGAATTTATGTACCATGTAAGTGGCGACCCAAGATGGGTGACGATACCTAATTTTTGGGGGCGCCACGGTTGGTATCAAAGCTTTGGGATATGATCCCCGCTAAGATGTGAGAATAGTACTAGGAGAGGAGAGACGGAAATACCTTCGCTAGTATGACCTACCTAAGTTTATTTGGTATTTGATTGGTCGGTTGCCGAGTATAGTGATAATATGTCGTATGTCAATTAACCCTTATTTTGTGGCGGTGTTTGAAAATGGCATCCGAGAATGTTGAGAATAGCAATGGAGCACGTGAGACTGCTGATTCTCCACGCATCAATAATCGTGATACAATGTGCAACAGGATGGCGATAATCCTCCCGTAAACAACAACACCGATCAATCGACGAACGACGCATGACGCTTTAAAAGGTTTTTAGAATTCATGCAACATCAAAGTAAAAGCGACTCTCGTCCAAAACGTGGGGTGGAAACACGGAAAACTCTCTGCGGTCACCGCTAAACAATTCAAGGAGCTGGGACCACCGGAGTTTAAGGAGAGCCAAAACCACTTCGGGGAAGCATGGATAAAGCAGATTACCAAGATATTTGATGTCTTGGGATGCTCCGAGGAGCAAAAGGTTCCTTTTGTTGCGCTTTTATGTTGCGCGGAGAGAGGCGACATCGGTGGAAATCGGTAAACGTACTCAACTCAACAGATTGAAGATATCTTGGGAGAAGTTCCAGAGTCGCTCAACGACAAATACTTTCCCCGAAAGTATTCGCCATATGAAGGAGGTGGAGTGTATCAAGTTGGAACAAAACAATATGACCGTGTCGCAATACGAGGCAAAATTTGCGCGAGTTATCACTATTCAAGTCCCCACTGGTGGATAATGAAGAGAGAATGGCGCAAATGTTTTTAAGAGGTTTGAAGCCGGAGATACGCCAACATCTTATTTCTCATAAACCGTATTTTTATTCGGATGTTGTAAATAGGGCTCGCTTAGTGGAGCGCGATAACGAGTCAACGTGAACTAAAAGAGAGCAAAAAGCCGCAAAATTATAATACCAAATGAGTAGTAGTCATCGAAGCGGTGACAACAAGCGTGGAGGGAATCAATAAAGCGAGATATGGTAACCACTTTGGTGGTAATCGTACCAAAATAATAAGAATGGACATTTCAAGAAAAGGAGATTCAACAATGATGGAAAGACGCCAAGACCAAAGACCCGTTGTTAAGGAAGGAGAAAGACCACCTATCATATGCTTCAAATGCGGAGGAGAGGACACATCACCAAATCCAAATACGCATGCGGTCCAAAGAATGTTATAATTGTGGAAGAGAATGTCACTTAGCTCGATTTTGTCGCCATCAAGACAAATTCAACTAGGATGGAGGCACCAAAGGTCGTCCCGGCATAAACCAAAGCCGTAGAGTTTAAGAGAGAGCGTTTTTTTCTCGTGACGAGGAACCCGAATAAAATTATCACGGGTAAGTTAATCATAAGCTCTTGCAAGTCTATACCGTGTTAGATACCGCTTTACCCACTCTTTTATTTCACCTAGTTGTGTTCAACGCTTTAAATTTGACTCAAAGAAGTTAAACTTTGACTTATTGGTTGAAACTTCGTTAGTAGGAGCCTTCGTTACGCTTATTATTTTTAAATCTTGTTTGATTCAAATAAACATTTTCACGCTACTGTCGATCTTATCTTTTTGAAAATATTTGCCTTTGATGTGATTTTAGGAATCAATTGGTTAACTACTCATCATGTTTTTCGTAAGGTTGTTAGCTTTTATATTCATAACCAACTTGTTGTGCGAATTCAAAGTAACCAAACCACTAAAGTCAATCATCATCATATCGAGCCATAAGTAAAGAGCCCCAATCCTTTCGTTGTTGACTTCCTTGTGTGAAATGCACCGCCGCACTTTCTTCAGAGGCGACGCCGTGGATCAAGATGGCAAGTTGATAGGTATCATTGTGAGGTGTTATCTGTGTTAAGGGATAGAAGTCACAGCTTGGTATTAATGTGACGTCTTATCCAAGTCTTGGTAGAGAGTAATGCTTTGAATGATATTTCTATCATTAATAAATTTCTTGGCGTATTCTTGAAGACTTCCTAGCCTACCCTAGAACGTGAAATCGAATTTTGTATTAACCCCAGTACAAAAACCCATTTCTTAAACCCTCAAATATTTCTTCAACTAAAAGGATCTGTTTACGTGGATTATGATGAAAGTCATAATAAAAGTATAGAACTGATAAAAATCATGGGTATATAAAGTATTAGTAAGTTTTAAGATGAGTTATGTTGGTTAGTATGTGAAAACATGAAAGTTTCTTAGAAATCACAAAGAGTTGAAAATCAGATTTTGGTGAAAAACGAAAAATGAAATTCAATTGACCATATCTCCTATTATATTTTGAATTTTTGAGTGTGGTCAATTCCTAGAGTTAGATCTATGAGTTACCTAACTAATCCAAGTGGAATTACTGGAAAAGGTGTTGTATATTTTTGTGTGGACTGATTTTAGCAAAGGAGTGCAAAGCTGCAAAAACCAAAAAAAGCTGCTGCCATGATTTTAGAGGGGCTGTTTTGGCAACTTAAATTATGAGAAAAATTCTGGCCTTTTGGGACATGAAGGTATATGGTATAAAGTACCTCCTGTCCAAAAATGAGCTCATTCTGACTTAAAATGAGCAAGTTATGACTATTTCAATATTTAGGTTTTTCCGACGAAAAATGCTATAACCGGAGTTCTATAACTCCGATGACCATGAAATTTAAACCGGAAGCTCACGTTAACATGGGTAAGGTCCTCTCAAGATTTGGGAATTTTTGGAGTTAAACTTGAGGTAGCTAATTTCTTAAGGAATTAATTAGAAATTGATTTTTGAAAAATAGTAAATGAATTTTAAAAATTCCGAGAAAAATATATTTTCATTATGGGACTATATTATGCTAAAACCCAGAAAAGAAATATTTTTGGGACTGATTTGGTATTTTTCATGAAAATAGTTTAGTTACGAGCATATGAGTTAAATATGTTATGTGAAGTAACAAAGTTTGAAAATAGGATTTTATGGCTAGAGAATCCTATATATAGAGTATATGCATATTTTGAGGATTTGATAATTGGTGATGATATCTTATGAGTATGGCATTTTGAATGATTAAATGCATTATATGGTAAAGCGTAAACAATTGAGATAAATTGTTTATAAATTTAAGAAGTGATTAAAATATTGTTATAATGTTAATGATATTAGATTATAAGATTATTAAGTGATTGATATCATGGGGATATTCTTGAACCCCGGATAAATTATATTATAAATGTTTAATATTTATCCTTTATCTCATTTGATTGATTCTTTATATCATTATCCTCATGTTTATATTATGTTGAAAGTCATATGTGGCTGTAAGTGCATAGATGGACTTGGTATGATTATGACCGAGGATTGTTCGGTATAATCATAACCGTAATTGAAAACACGATTATCTTTGGGTCAGAGTGCATGGATAATTTGTGGTCGTGATACTAATGAATACACGATTATCTTTGGCACGTAGTACATGGATAATTTGTGGTCGTGATACTAATGAATACACGATTATCTTTGCACGTAGTGCATGGATAATTTGTGGTCGTGATACTTAATGAATACACGATTATCTTTGGTCGTAGTGCATGGATAATTCGTGGTCGTGATACTAATGAATATCCTTGCATGTAGTGCGGGGATGATTCGATGATATGGATTAATTATTGAAATGAGTCTCAAAGAATGAAATATTAATTCATGGATGTGGTAAAAGTCATCTTTGGTCAGTAGTGCATTGATAGACTTGGTATGATTATGACCGTGGATTATTCTTGTATAATCATGATCAGATTGAAAACACGAATATCCTCGGCCAAGAGTGCATGGATAATTCGTGGTTGTGATACTATTAAGTTGAGTCTCAATGATTATTGGTTTTACACGCTTATATATCTTTGGCCTCAGAAAGCAAAGATGAATTGTTAATGAATATCTTTGGTAGGATTACGAAGATGAATTTAATATTTTTAACGATAAAGGTATTCAAGGTATCCTCACTTCTTTATCATACCAGTATCGCACCTAATTTCGAGGGCGAAATTCCATAAGGAGGGGAGATTGTGAGACCCCAGATTTTATCAATAAAGATTTAAATTTTGTCGAAATAATTTTTTTAATATTATGGTGTGAATTTAAGATAATATTATAGTTGTGGGTAGTATTTATAAATTTTGCAAAGTATGCAAGTTGTTATAAAATATTCGTTTGGTCGGGGAATATTCTTTTTATCGGGAATATTCGCATGCGACGGCTAAATCATTAATGGACCCCATTAATCGGAAGTATTGTCGAGTTAGAAAAACGACAAAATTATCTTTCATAAAAAATAACGGCAGAGGTGTTACCGTTAAAACTGTTGAACTACCCTAGTAGTAAAAGTACAATGAATACGCCGTAGTTGTATAAGAAGACACGATATTGATTATCGATGCTTACGTGAGAAGTCACTCACCTATGCTCAATTATTACTACATAATTCACGCATCATATCTCTTATATTATTGATTCAATTATTGTCACAAAGATCATCCAGATAATATGTTATAGTATTAAATCAATAATTGAGACGACAAGTTATAAATGATTAATAATTGTTGAAAGATTAAATATGTGTTGATTAAAAATAAAATAATTTGTGGTAATATTTATTCAATCCTCGATGTATATAAAGAGTCTCATTATGAGACATTTGTGGTAAGTTGATTATTTTATGGGGGGCCATATGTCATCATCTAAGAGTCTCTTCATCAATAGTAATTACCTTCGTCAATAGTAATTACCTTTGTGAATAAGTAATTACCTTCATTAATAGTAATTACCTTTGTGAATAGTAATTACCTTCGTCAATAGTAATTACCTTTGTGAATAGTAATTACCTTCGCCAATAGTAATTACCTTCGCCAATAGTAATTACCCTTGTGAATAGTAATTACCTTCGTCAATAGTAATTACCTTTACCAGACGTCGAACCACTTGTCATTTCACATTACAGGCGTCGAACCACTTGTCATTTCACATTACAGGCGTTGAACCACTTGTCATTTCACATTACAGGTGTCGAACCACTTGTCATTTCACATTACAGGCGTCGAACCACTTGTCGTTTCACATTACAAAAGGCCGAACCACTTGTCGTTTCACATTACAAAGGCCGAACCACTTGTCGTTTCACATTACAAGCGCCAAACCACTTTTCTTTTCACATCACCACCGTCAAGCCACTTGCCTTTTCATACGGCAAAAGCTAAACAAGAAATCTTCTATAAATAGAGGCCTAGTGCTTCATTATTTTTCACGAATTCATTCAAGCTATAGAGAGAGAAAGTATAGAGAGAAACTATAGAGAAAAAGAAGAAAAGTATTCGGCTACTTCACCTCGCCAATATTCAGCTTCTTCTAAAGGTAAGGGGTATTATTTGTTGTACATTCTGTAAGGGTGTTATTCTTTCTTATTCATGAAGAGAACTTCTGTTATTCCATTCGTTATTATTCTGTTGGAATAACCTGTAAAAGTGGTATACCCTATACATAACCTGTATATGCGGCATACCCTATACTTGTGAAATCCTTATGTTATTCCATTCTTATTTATTCTGTTGGAATAACTGTATACGCGGAATCCCCTATACTTGGTGATCTTCTTCAGTTATTCCATTCTTTATTATTCTCGCTGGAATATCACGTCTGTGTGTTTTACACCGGACCGGGTTCCGCTCTTTATCATTCTCGGCTGGAATATCCTATCTCATGTGTTTTACACCGATCCGTTCCATCTTTATTATTCTCGTTGGAACATCCCGCTTGCAGTGAATTTCACCCGACCGTTCCGTTATTATTATTCTGTTGGAATAACCTGTCTATGCGAAGTACCGCATGCATGGTGATTTCCTTTGTTATTCCATTCTTTATTATACCTAGTTGGTTAAAACTTTGACTTCTATACTCCATGAAATTAGTAGAATATCCTTGATATTTGCGTTTCATCCAGTATCTTTTCATGGAAATATTCTTCTGATCATTCTTGAATTTTACTCTACAAAACAAAGATCATGTTGACAATTTGGACGTTAATAATTCCCGGATTAAATAATTCTTGAACTTGTTTTATTGAATTATTATGTCATTGTCATCATCCTAATGTTATATTATGATATCTTCGCTTTACGTGCATAGATGAACTTAGTATGATTATGACAAGGGATCATTCGGTATAATCACGGCTTGTTATAAATGATGTGATAAAAGTCCTCGATGGCACAGAATGCGTTGATGGATAGTTTTTGGTATGATTATGACTAGGGGTGATTCGGATAGTCATGACCATTAATAATTTGATGAATATCCTCGTCAGAGTGCGGGATAATTCGATGATGTGGATTATTTATTAAAGTCGAAGTCTCGCCTATATAACAATGATGAAAACCTTTTAAAACCTAAAAGATAGTAGACTTTATTCTCTACTGACTTTTTAATGGATTGCTTATTCCACTTGCAGCTTAAACTTGTTGTCTATATAGTATTTTATCGCTTTAACACTTTGTTTGAAGGCTAATGATAATTTATTCGCATTATCTTAGTCATAATATTTCTTATCGGGCTAGTTGAGCTCACCCTTTCTTTCACCGCTTCTTCGTGAAATGAGAACATAGTTTGGGACGAGTCGGGGAACTAGAGTAATGGTCCGCAGGATAGCATTAGTAGTCCTCACTATTCTCGTGAAATAGTGTGATAATAGTTGTAATAAGGACTCCTTTTGAGTTTGTATAATATCTAGTAGACAATATTTGTATTCAAACTCACGCTTTATGTCGTATCAGTACACCATACGCTTATGTTAGTAAGTTGTTTTTGAATTTATGTACCATGTAAGTGGCGACCCAAGATGGGTAACGATACCTAATTTTGGGGCGCCACAGTTTTGAGTATTTTACTAAAGTAATTTTATTGACGTTATTAATGACAATTTTAACGTTTAATCATTTTGTAATTTATTATGACATTTAAATTAGTAAAATTTAAACTTAAATCCTAAATATGACTTTTTAAGTTAAATTTTATTGTATGACTAAAGGACTCTTATAAAAAAATTTATTACGTATAATAATTTAATATTAAAATTTATAGAACATAAAGACAATTTTAATTCTAATAAAAATATAAAAATGTTTATTTCTACTTAAATTATAGGTGTATACCAAAAATCAAAGACAAAGATCAAAAAATTAACTATTGTCTTATTAAATATTTATATAGATGTATAGGAAGAAGTAGGCTCCTTGTCATCTTTATCGTGTGAGGAAAAAAATAAATTATGGATAAAGAAAAAGGAATATATATATATATATATATATATATATATAGCTCGACTCTCTAAGCTGAATCGGAGGAGGCAAGCTATCAGTAACGATTTTTTATGTCGCTATAGCATAAAAAAATCGGTTTTCTATACTATAGCGACGTAAAAAGTCGTTATATATATAATGATTCGTTCTTAGTTCACGGCCGTGATAGATATATATATATATATATATATATATATATATATATATATATATATAGGGCTATATGTATATACATAGCTTTTTATTACACAGTGAGGCTATGACGATGGATTTTTTAGACTATGACAACAGTTTAACCGTCGCCATAGCCGACTGTATAATACACAATTGTGTACATATATTTTATATATATATATATATATATATATATATACGGGAAAGATCAGAAGCATAATACTTAAGTAGCATAAAAACCTTAAGTAACATAACTATTTTATTTAAAAAGATAAAAACCGAGCCTTCCTTCTCTGCAATTCCCAAATCCCAGCCCCAGCCCAAAATGCGATTCTCTCTCTCTTCTCTCCAAAGACGATTTCTTCCCATACCCAAGCCCTAGATTCACGATACCTCCCAATTTAATCTCTAAGATTCGCGATTCGCTGTGCCCTAGATTCGCGATTCAACGAACAAAAGCTTCGCTCTGAACAAAAGTCGTCTCGTTTTCTCTCCAAATCAGGTATGTGTAACTCTGGCTAAAGTTTGTTTACCACCGGCTTCTTCACTTGCGGGTCTGATTGAACATCTAGTCTCGTGTAGGTAATGAATACTCCCTTTGTCACAAAAAGAGTCCCATTTACTAAAATGGTTGTTCTACAAAATTTCCAATTTTTATAAATAGTGGGAGCTGAAATTGGGAGGTATGTTCAGGTGCTTATTCTTTAATTGTTAGGAATTTTGCTGAAATTTGGAGGTATGTTGAGAGAATGATAATTTTGCTTATTCTTTAATTGGCTTGAATTCAGGTGCTTAGGCTTGTGAATTGAGTTATATCATTGGCTCTTTTATTTTTAGTTTGTTCTTTGACCAATATGTGCATATAGTGATGGCACTTGTTTTCTCCTGTATCGGTTGAAGGAAAAATTAGTTATGAGCACAAATTCATCAGGGAGTTCATCACGCAGTTGCAAATGTGGAGTTCCTTCACCTGTGAAGGTTTTATGGACCAAAACAAATTCCGGGAGACGATTTTTTGGTTGCACAAATTCATTACAATTTGTCGCTTCTTCATTTGTGAGAGCCCTATCAATGAAATCTAAGGATTGTCGAATCAATTAACTCCGCAAGAGTAAGTAGGGCTTGTCATCTTTTATCGCCACACCATTAGCATCAATTACACCACTTGATTTTGTTGTCTTTGTCCACCTCTTCAAAATATATTTTGTAGGCAATTTGTCAAGATCATGATACTTATTCAAGTAAGCTATCACATGTCGACATAGGATTCCCGAACTCTCAAACTTTTTGCAAGTGCATGATGCATAATCCAAAAATTTATCGTAATGAATTTCTCTTACTTTACAGTTGTTAACTTTCCTTCGATAAATCTTATAGACATTGTAGTTGACATCCTCTTTCATAAGATCAAACCTATAATTCAAACTCTCACACAACTCTTCTTCAAATTTATAATATATAGTGTGTATAAATGTCAACCATTTGCACTAAAAAGTCATGACGATATTTGATTCTCGGCCTCTCAACCAAATCTTTATTATCCGAAACCAACTCTACATGTCGTTGATGTTGAAGGCCCCAACCAAATTGAATCATAAAATCCACTTAAGAATTGCGCTTGGAAACAAATTTTTTAAAAAATGAATGAGAACTCTCCGTTCGTTGGCTACTTGACATGCCGGCTGAGAAAACATGATTCACATGTGCAGGTACCCATCTAGAACGGATGTCATACATTGATTGTAGTCATTTATTACCATTCAACCCACTTTTCTCCACCAACTCCACCCAAGTGCTATCAAACTTTTCCACAGTCTCCGAATTCCAAATGCAATCTACAAACTCTTTATAATAATCCTTGAATTTTACGGAGTCAATCTTCTCTGAAAATTTGGCCAAAATGTGCCAACTACAATACCTATGAAATGTACTAGGAAGGATATGTGAAATTGCATTTGTCATAGCCGGATCTTGATCGGTGATAATCATCACAGGGGCATCACCTGACATTGCTTCCAAAAAACACTTGAAAAGCCAAAAAAAAATATCTATGGTCTCATCACTTAAGAAAGCACAACCAAATACAGTAGTTTGCTAATGGTTATTAACTCCCAGTAGTGGTGCAAATATCATTCCGTAACGATTAGTATTGTATGTGGTATCAAAATGACAACATCACCGTAAAAGCTATAAGCCTGCTCTAGAACTTGCAGACGGCCCAAAAACAACGAGTAATCCTATTTTCATTGGTTCGTACAATTGTGAAAGTGAAAGCAGGATTCTTTTGTTGTTCTAACTGTAAGTACTCATTCAACATATCACCATCATGTCCCTTTAACTCATCAAGGCTTGTCTCTTTCAAAGTTATACAAATCTCAAGCACGTCATAACCAATATTTTCAAACCCTCCCTTTGAATCGCAAGAAAATTGTATTATTGGCATTGTGGTATATTCACCATGCCAAGTTGTTGACTCAAAGATTTTTGTGCAGTTGACACATTACGATGCGATCGTAAAAGATGCCTCTTATGTGGGGAAGACAATGGGTGAGAATGACCCTCCTCAATTTTCTTAATTACGTATAAGTCATTTCTTTTTACCACTACAATTCTTGCAGTACAACCTTCTTTTATCGATCCACGCTTTCTTTTTACAACCACATCGGCTAATTGTTTGCCCTTTCCTTGCTTATAACACATATGCTCCTTTCTACAAATCTCATCACTTCCTGCCTTTTTTGTCTCATGATACTTCCATACACTAAAAACAGCATGCATTGCATATGTATTGTAAAAAGTGTGAACGTCATCTAATGTTTGAAATTCTTGACCTAGCTTAGGCGTAAACTCATCAGCAACTTGAGGATAGTAGACAAAAGTGTTAGTATTGTTCACATTCAACCCCTCTGAACTCAAGTTATCCTCATTCATGTCTATTTCCAAATTCATTTCTACGTTATCCCCACAACTCCCTATTTCATGGTCCATGTCATCCATTATACCTGATATCAATAATCATCAAATGTTCAAATAATGTGAATATAGCCCTCTAGTGGATTAGTATCAAGCAGACAATTAACTTATGATATGATTAAAGCAATCAAGCAAGATGACTAAGAAATTAAAACAGTAGTGCATTATTCTCAGTCAAAGGCTTTAAGGCATATCATCACAGAGGAACTTACATATCATCACAGAGTAATACAATATATATTTTTAACTGATATCAAAATACCAAACTGTTATAGGGCATATCATCACAAAGGTGGCGAATTACAAGGCATATCATCATAGAGGAACTTACATACACAAAATACCGAACTGTTATACTAAAATTGAAGAAGTTTGATAATCAAGGGCTGTAACAGGGAGATTTTAGCACGAATTCGAGTTATATGAAACTAAGTTACACGTACCTGATTTGGAGAGAAGTTCGGCTTTTGTTCTAAACTGAGAAACTGAGTTATAGATGGCTTTTGTTCGTTCTCAGCGAATCTAGGGCTTGGGTATGGGAAGAATTCGTATTTGCCTAAATCGCATACCTGCTTTGCGAAGGAAAGTTAGGGATTTGGAGAAGCATTTGGAGAGAATCGCGAATCCAGGGTTTGAGTATGGGAAGAAATCGTCTTTGGAGAGAAGAGAGAGAGAATCGCGTTTTGGGCTGGGGCTGGAATTTGGGAATTGCAGAGAAAGAAGGCTCAGTTTTTATCTTTTTAAATAATTATGTTACTTAAGATTTTTATGCTACTTAAGTATTATGCTTCTGATCTTTCCCGCAGATATATATATATATATATATATATATATATATATATATATATAATTGCACCTACATTTTGCATTCTTTAGCAAAGCATTCGTGAGTGAGTTGGGTGCATGATTGAGTTTCTATACTTAATTAGTCAACGCAAAGTTTTGCTTATCTTTTTTGTCGTCATTGTAAGCACTAGATCAAAAGTTAAGTCTACATTCCAGTAGCTTAAAGGAAACCAAGTTTATTACTATTTTTTTTTAAATTCCTATTTGAAAAGATATCAATACAAATATAAATAAATCTATTACTTATTATAATAACACAAAAAATATTTTATTATATAAATTAATTAGGATGTTTCGGTTGGTTTTAAAATGAGTTGACTTATAAAATTATACTTGATATTTTTTTTCCTTTGTTATATTTATATTATCTCAAGATATAGTGAAGAAATTTGGTAAATTGGTAGGCAACTTAACGCATATGTAAATTGGTAGTTTTCTCTCTTTGCAATAATGTATTATATATTCATTTTGCTCTTTTAATTATTCTCCTTCCTTATTTATTTATTATTGTCTTGATAAGTCAAAGTATTTTATTAAATACTTAAAACGAATATGAATACCATAAGATTACATGTCTAACTATTTAAATAAATAATAATTAAAATAATATTTCAAAGTCACTTTATATAGGATTACAACTAATACAAGCTCAGTTTTATATAAAATTAAGAAAAATATTTTATTTTTAGTCGGTTCAAAAGAACATCACACTATCATTATATACTTAGTTAATTTTTAAAGTACATTTAATAATATAAATTACAACTAATAAATAAAATATAATTATAAATCCGGAGGTGGGAAACAATGAAAAAGCAGAAGTAATTATTGAGTTGCGAGAAGAGAAGAAGCATATAAAATTGTTGCAAGGATGGATGTAGCCATGTAGGGGTCTTGGCAGACAAGGGTTTGGAGTGAGTATTGACGTGTGAAGATGATAACCATATCCGACCATATCTATCTATTTATCTATATAGTACCTACCCTACCCTGCATATATGGAAATGGAAGAAACACACAAAACACAAACACATTCATCAAATTAATTAAGCACAGGTACTGTAATAAAGTGAAACCCCAGCCCACCACCCCCATCAAAAGTGGGAGTTTTGTTAATTATATATATCTCAAATTAACTAATTTTAAAAAATAATAATTATCTTATATTATGAACAGAAAAAGTATCTTTTTTATGGGTCTATAGCAACATCCTTCTTCTTTAATTAAACCTAAGGATGGGAAAGAATTGTTGCATTTTATGGTTTATAAGATCACTCAAAATCAATCATATCCCAATGTCATCACAAGTTTCACCAACTAGACTCGTCTCAAAAATAAATAAAAAAGGAGTCGTATTATTTTTGTGATATATATATATATATATATATATATATATATATATATATATAATATTGCTCTTGTTCTTTTCTTTAGAGTGATGGGGTAAAGGTAATAATAAAGAAAGAAAAAGCTAAACGGATTTAATTAATTAGGACAGAAATTGAAAAAGGCTATACATATGTTGTAACCTTATCTTGTATCTTTCTTCTGAACAATAGATAGATACATGCAGAAGTATATATACTATCCTCTCTCTCTCTCTCTCTCTCTCTCTCTATATATATATATATATATATATATATATATATATATATATATGGAAATTTTCCATAAAGAAATTCTTTATAGTCTTATCTGCAAGAACACTCACTTTTTTGGAATGAGTTGATAAATTAAATTGATGGTCATGCGATTAACTTTTTTATTTGATAAGTTTAAGCATGTGTTGTTGTATGCTTAATTATTTACTACATCTACCGCTTCTATTTTATTAAGTGAATATTAACTTGTCAATATAGTTATAAAAGTGAATATTTATTATTAAAATAATCCTACTTAGAGTGAGAGCTTGTACTATTAATATTTTTTTTTTTATTTCCTACTTAGAAGAGCTTGAAACATTTAGAACATTAATACTTTTTTTATTTATTTATTTCCTACTTAGGTAGAGCTTGTGTACCACAATACTTTTTTTTTTTTTTTTTACTTAGAGAGCTTGAAACATTTTAATATTTTTTTTTTTTCTTCTTTTCTCCATTATATGTTATGACTCAAAGAAATTAAAATAAAATAAAATAATAAAAACAACTCCTACGTATATATATTTCCGTCACTACCGAGGAAAAAAAAATTCGATATACCAACTAAGAATACGAATGTATTCGAACTCGCAACCTCACGCACTAATACTCTCATTATGACCACCCGAGCACCACGCGCCTAGTCGCTAAGTTCAACCAAGGATATATCCTTATAGAAAAACTTCACCATCCCCAAAATCTATATATTCTCATTCATTACTATTATATTACGATTTATTATTATTAATAAATTTATATTATTAATTGGAATTTTCTAAATAGAAATAAGTTAATATCTATATTTATTATTATCCCTTTAATATGTTTTCTTATCTTTGTAATAATATCAATAAAAAGATTATTAATATATTAAAATAAATATCATTCTTTAATAAAATATAAATAATGATCATTATAAATCTTGTATTATTAGTATTAATAATTTTATTATTAAGCAATCAATATTAGTAATGATTTTATATATTAAGCAATGATTTTATTATTAAGAAATGATTTTATTATTAATAAAACTAGTTCAATTAGTCTAATAAGTAATGATGATAATTTTTCAAGTCATTTCGTGAAATTAATTTACTTATCGAATTTATAAAAGTAGTGAAGTATTATTATAATAATAATAATGTGATTATCAATATTAGAAGTACAGATTATACCAATACTAAGATCTTTAGCATAACATTAAGAGGAATAAGACATATTACATGTTCATTTTCATAAAATAAAAAAACATAGAATGATTAATACAACCGACGCCTATTTTTTTGGCTCAGGAAGCCCTAGCACTCGATAGTGATTTCACTTATCGTGGTCGGTTTCAAAGCCACAAATCGCACATTTTCGATGAGTCTTAGAAGGAATGATTTTCTCGAGTGCACTCTTGAATCTAGATTATTTTTTGCGGCCCTTTGTTTGAGAAATATTAGGCGGCAAAAACTCTTCTTCTTCTTCCACCTCTGCATCTTCATCGTCATTATCGTATCCCATATCATGATTTGGATCTCCAACTGTCTGCAATCAATGTCGCCATCCGCCAGCCAAGAATATTCTCATCCGGATCATACTTGGTCAACCAACTCTTTTCTCGTGCATTCGGTTTAAGAACGGTTTGTAACCTCTGATCGAAAGTGCCGCTTCTTTCGCTAACTCCCAGTAATCACTCATCAAATGATTATATAGCGCATTGCTTGATTTTGTTCGAAGTCGCAGATGTGGAGTTAAAGAGTAAGTCTTCACCATCATTTTTTGTTCGCGTCTCTTGTCCACCGATGAAGGATCATGCTCGGTTTCAGATTTGTGAAATACTCTTTCTGCTATGAAATATCTCAAGATGTGCCTTATTATTTCACCGTAGTGAGAAAACATTTGGCGCTTACATGTAACCGATCCCATTTGTCGATTGTTGACAACTTCTTTATATCTTCCACCACTTTCAACAGATCGCATTATACAATCGCATAAACCTTAGTATCGGTGACACACACAACTCACTAAGTTTACTTAACATTGTATTTCATGGAATCGATTTAATTGACGCTGGAAACGTCTAAACATCTCTTTTGTGTACACTTGTGCAAAGATGAACTTCTAAAGATGAACCGAAAATACCATAATCCTTTTACGATGTTTTGTTATGTAGTGACCTTCCTCTCCTCGATAAACCTGCTCTTTCTACGACCTTTTAACTCTGCGGACAAAACATAGCATACCACATGATGCATTAACATACTCATCAAAAAAAGGCATTCATGCTTCTCGCTTCTTCCAGCCGGTAGTCATTCCCGCAAGCAAAATATCTCTTTGTATATCTTTGAATCCATTTCGTCATACATCATACAAACTTCCAAGCCATTCATTAGTATACAATTCATAGGAACTTATCGTAATATGCCAACGCTTCTTCAAATTCCTCGATGGACAATGAGTTATACACACGCTTGTTAAAATCATTTTTGAACGATGGGTGCTCATAATAAACATGATGCAATTTTTTTCAGAAATTTATTGCTAATATGCCAAGAACACAATAAATGATAACTAGTTGGAAGTACCGTAGCAATAGCATTACTCATGGCTCTGTCTTGATCGTGATGATGGTCAGAGGTGCCTTGTAGTCCATGGCTTCAAGCCATATCCATAATACCCAAACGAAAAGTGTCCTCTCGTCTCATCGCGTAATAAAGGCAAATCCAAACAATATAGATCGATAATGGTGGTTGACCCCTGCAAATAGAACAAACGGCATGCCATACTTATTTGTCCGGTAGATGTACTTATCAAATGTCACAACGTCTCCGAATCGTTGATATATAAACCTCGATCGAGGCCAACCCACAAAATACAAGCTATGCGGTTGTTTTCACCGGTTTCACTCGGAAAAAAATTTGCCGGCACTTCCGGATGCAAGTTTGTTCAAATGATTGACAAAGAACTTGTGGATCATTTTCATCTGCAGAATCACGCCTTAAATCTCGCACCACATTCTCAACATTAGGCAGAGAGAAAGGAACATTTTGCAACCCACCTCCCATTGTGCTCAAAACATTCATCATCTTACTAGGACCAATAATTTAACTTATTTAAAGTGTCAATTAAAGTTCTTGCAACAGAGTAATATTTACGTGAGTCTCGATCAAATCTACTTTGGTGGGGGTCACTAAGTGATGATTGTGCTCTAATTCAACAAGTAGATATCGCCAATTGTCCTTTATCTTATCAGGACAACATATATTCTAGCTTTTGCACATTGTTCGTCCCTATGTAGTCTCTCTGTCTAGTTATTTTATTACTACTATCTTCATCATCGTAAACTCTTGCCAACAATTGGTGTACCGACTTTTCTTACATACATACTTGCCTAGATCTCGATATCATTCAGATTAGCATGTTTATGACTAGTTGCAATTCTAATCTCAAATCCATTTTTACTAGCATATGATCTATAAAAATATTCAACCTCTTTCAACGCATAAAATAATCAACCAACGTATTTTAACAATATCGATTTATTCGCATCAACTTCACTAACAAATTCGTAAGTATTATATGACATTTTGAAAAACTTACTTGTGAATAATAGTGATGAATTTTGCTCGATCGTAACTTCAACTTGATTTTCCGAAGTGAAAGTGGGCAACCGATGAAACAAATTATGAGTAGAGGAGAAAAGAGAAAATAATATCGAGAACAAATTCTATGGAAGGATAAGAAGATAACTTGAGAAAATAGCGACTTCCTGAGACAATATTTAAAGGTAAAAAGATCACTTCAGACAACAGTAGCAAGTTAATGCTCAAGAAGTCAAACTAATGTACTTTTCCCATATAATCAATGTCACTTTTGTTCTATTCCCATAGTGTTTTATTATTATGTTTGACTACTTATTCACCGTATATTGTTTATAATAATAATAATAATAATAATAATAATAATAATAATAATAATGATAATAAAATAAAAAAGTACATAAGCCGCTAGAATATGGAACGACTTTATACTCAATTCGTAATAATAATAGAATAATAATAATAATCGAATAATTATAATAAAATATTGAGAAATTTAATTTGGGGAGATGGAATGTTTTAAGATATATTCAAATCCAAGGTAAGATATGACAATTTAGGGCCTGTGGTGCTCGGGGTGGTCATATATATAAATGTTTGTAGCTTGAGGTCGCGGTTCGAGTTCTAATAGCAATGAAAAAAAATTGATTTATTCCTCAAATTATATAGCCTTACTACTACTTAATCGGTTTTTATTAATAATATATATTTTTTTAATTTCCGTAGTATTATAGCCTCTCTTATCAGATAAAAAAAAAAAAAAAAATCCAAAAAAAAAAAGAGTCATCATCCCGATCGCTTATTTTTTTTTTTTTTTTTTTTATAGTCATAAGAGCTTGTCCCTGGCCGCTTATTTTTTTTTTTAAACCGAACCAAATGACAAACCTTTGTCTGCCACATCGCCTCGGGAAATGCACTTTTTGACCACTTTTTCTTCCACATTGCTTCTGGAAAGAACACCGCAAGCTTCTGGTAAACTAAAAAGTCGAGACATTTGTTTGAATTTGGTCCTAAATTAATTCATGTAACGGACATTTGAATGAGAGCTTATTTAAACGCCTATCGAGAACACATGTTGTTCAAACTAAAGTTCACTTGCCAAGCTAGATAAAATAAAAATAACAGAGAGAGAGAGGAGTATTTCTAAGAGAGGAGCAAAAAAACTTCAACAAATCAAAGCGGTGAATCCATTTATTATATTCTCAAGACAATCAATTTTTTGTAAGATATATTGTTATTGGTACTCCATTTGATATTATTATTCATGCAGATGTAAGATATTGTTATAGTCATTATTGTTATTTATTTTGTTTGAAATAGTTTTTATCACTTCATGTTATTATCGAATTAAAGGGATATAATACCATGCATGTATTTGTTTTTGTTGTCATTAATGCATGTTATCACCGTGATATTATGTACGTACGTGTCATTCTACTTGGGATGCTTTTTTATTTGTTTTTTATTTTAATTTCTTTGAAATCATCATTATACTGATGGAGAAAAGAAGATAAAAAAAAAAAAAGAAAGCTAAGCCTAGGTTTAAGTTGTACCATCTACTTAAAAAAAAAAAAAAAAAAAAAAGAAAATTTTGCAAAGATAAAGCATGCATCGATAAGTATTTATTTTATTATTATTTTTCATTTATTATTTTTATTTTATTCCAAAGGTACTCAATTGTTCACTTATTGTTTTAATTTATTTTTCTTCTTATTGTTTTTATTTTTAATAGTTTCTGCTTTTTACTAGTTTTTAATGCATGTTAATATTATTACATTATATACATGCATATTATTATTATACGATGTTGTTCGGTTTTAATGCATGTTAGTGTGTATTGTTATTACTTGCTCATTTTGCAACATGTTACTTTCAACTTCATTTTGTCACGATCTTAATACTAATATGGAATTGATGTATTTTTTAGGTAAAAGATGGATAGTTGGGAATATGGGCCAATCGATCCAAGTGTTCTCGCATGATCAACAAGATCATGTATCGATGATGATATATATCATGGGAGAGATAGGGAAAACTAAGCTCACTAATATATCTCGATCGTAAATATAATCAAATGGGCTTTGACAAAAGAACAAAAATCCTTTTAAATAAATATGGATTTGGAGTATTTAGTTATCAAGGTGTTGTACACCAAACCGATCTTAGTCCGATATCCGCCTTTAGTCGAGAGATGGCGCCCGGAGACTAATACTTTTCATTTAAACGTGGAGAAATAACAATCACGTTAGAGGATGTTCACTTTATTTTTGGAGTTACTGGTGGTAGGAAAGCCCTTAACGGTCCCCTCATTGTCACCAATTTGAATTATTTTAGGGATTGTTTTGGAGATAAATTAGTGGTGAATATTTTAGTTCAAAAAAAGCAAAGGTAATTTCATTAGTGTGGTTGCATCGAACATTTTAATAAATGTCCCGAGAATGCAAGTAAAGATGTTGTAGGCTTACACACAAAGGCATAGATGTTGTGGTTGTGTGGGGCAATATTATTCCCTAATAGAATAGAAATAGTGTGCACCCACGATATTTGTCTTTTATTGCTAACGCCAAGATTGTGTAACTTACTCTTGGGGCGCAAGCGGTGTTAGCATATTTGTACGATCTTTATATACTCGCTACTAGGAAAGGAGTGAAATACATTAATGGTTGTGTTACATTGTTACAAATTTGGGCTTATGAGCGTGTAAGTATTGGAAAGCCAAACCCTTGGCCACAATCATCCTTATGGTTACCTAGGGCTTTAGCATGGTCCTATTTTGGAGCCCACATTACCACTCGGTAGACGTGAGAATCCCCATCACCATTTGTCATTTTACCGAGGGGAGTTAGATATTAAGTCATGTGGGATGTGGTTTGGCGGCCTTACATAATGTGGGATGATGATATCGGTGGATTTAATTTTGAAGGCGGGTTGTTAGATCCGGTGGGGTCCCTTGATCCACTTTGATATTGTGGAATTTCGATGCCGGACCGTGTGATAAGACAATTGGGTTCATGCAAGGCATACCATCAATGTACCAAAACCACGGTGACCTTAAAAGCGAGAGAAAAAATTTAAATTTATTGATGTCGAGGATCGTATGGCCTCGAGAGGGAATATATTTCGATGTGGGAGGCATACATGGATCATCTCAAGGACAACAAACCGAAATTTCGATTATGTCCCAATAGATGATTACATGGTCCGCGTATAGGAAAATTACACGTTGGAAAATTCACCAATTTCGACAGCAAAGCTGACCACGACAATTGTTATGAGCCTCGGGCCATTTACAACCAACAACACCTTATTCAAATGGTATAAAATTATATTCTTCTTTAATAAATCATGTATTGGAGTAAATACTTAATATTACATTTATTCATATTTATTGTTAATAATATTTGTTTGTGTTTATCTTACATGACAAAGTTGAGAGTGCAAAAGTCGTTACTTGATAAATTTTCAAGATTTACTCACCGCCTCCCGAGTTGGTTCTGCAAAAAATAATTGGGATTTCACATACCCTATACGACTTCAAGCAAGAGGTAAACAAATACCTCGGCTGTGGGGTCCCACAAATTTTGGACCACAAATCCCATACACACAACTCAATGAAGGGCTTGGGAAACAAACCGATTATGTTGACAAGAGAAAGAACATACCCACCCCACAAGTAATCGAGGAGAGCTCCATTCCCACCACCCAAGCTTCACGAGGAGTGTTACATTCCAACCTTCCAAACCTATGAGGAGTGTTACATTCCAACCAACTCTTCATTTCATGGGGACTTTCTCGACGCCAAGGGATCTAGTTCACAAAAGGTATATATAGTTATGTTAATAGTGATGGTTTTAATTATTATCATATATAATAATAATGTACATTTGGGTCTCAATCAGTACAAGATGCGGAGACCACATCTCTATGGACCAAAAGGGTCCTTATCCAAAAGACTTAAAGATTGGAAGGAGACATTTGTAAATAAATATATGTTTGGAAACGTGGTGGCACCGTAAGGGGATTTATATCCTTTATCACATCCGCCGCCATTATATGAATTAGAACACAATGCAAAGGTAATCCTTAGGGCCCGGGAGTTGGATATTCGAGCATGTCATCGACGCTTATATGTTGTTGCTACGAGACGAGAGGAATACTACAGTGTCGCGGGAATACAAAGGTGGTGCCAATTTGGTTTCATTAATTCATTCTTCACGCATCTTAAGGTGGCTATGTGCCCCTGCTAACGTGAATATCGCATGGAGTTTTTGCGATTCATATGTTAACCAAGATGTTGGTCCACCTTTACACGAATGCAAATACATATTCATGCCGATGTGTAGTACCAATCAACGCCATTTTGTCTTGTTCCTATTCGCAGTTGAAGATTGGATGGTTACCATAATTGACCCACACTACAATGACACTAAGTATATTAAGTTACATGAAATGTACTCGTAATTCGCTCAAGTTGCGGTATGTTTAGTTTTAAAATATTTTAATTTTATAATGTCCTTTAATATTAAAAATTATTAACCAACTACTTTATACACGCAGTACATTTGATACCATTTTGTTTGCATAAAATGGTAATCCGACAAGTGAGTGGGCCCAAATGGTAATCCTAACATGGAGACCTTAAAGATTCGATCAAACAACACAACCACTCGGATTGTGGCATTTTATATGCAAGTATGTTGATTTGCTTCGTTAGGCCAATGGTAATATTTCAAGAGAAGTGGTCCTCGAAGATGTCACAATCTTTCGTTATCAAGCGTCGCGTGAGCTCTACAAGAAATCCGCAAGATTACTCCCTACTCCTCAAAATATAGAACTTATCCAACGTTATCTAATGTTCATATTAATTAATAAGAATGTAATATGTATTATTCCTCTTAATGTTACGCAAAGACTAGTATTGGTATAACTGTACTTCTAATATTGATAATCACATTATTATTATTATAATAATACTTCACTACTTTTATAAATTCGATAAGTAAATTAATTTCCTGAAATGACTTGAAAAATTATCATCATTACTTATTAGACTAATTGAACTAGTTTTATTAATAATAAAATTATTTCTTAATAATAAAATCATTGCTTAATATATAAAATCATTACTAATAATGATTTCTTAATAATAAAATTATTAATACTAATAATACAAGATTTATAATGATCATTATTTATATTTTATTAAAGAATGATATTTATTTTAATATATTAATAATCTTTTATTGATATAATTACAAAGATAAGAAAACATATTAAAGGGATAATAATAAATATAGATATTAACTTATTTCTATTTAGAAAAATCCAATTAATAATATAAATTTATTAATAATAATAAATCGTAATATAATAGTAATGCAAGAATATAGATTTTGGGGGGATGGTGAAGTTTTTCTATAAGGATATATCCTTGGTTGAACTTAGCAGCCTAGGCAAGTGGTGCTCTGGGTGGTCATATGACGAGGTATTGGTGTGAGGTCGCGAGTTCGAATCTGTTCAAATAATACTAGTTGGTATATCGAATTTTTTTTCTCGGTACCGTGACATATATCTAAGTAAGTTGTTTTTATTATTTTATTTTATTTTAATTTCTTTGAGTCATAACATAAAATGGAGAAAAGAAGAAAAAAAAAATATTGTTTAAGCATAAGCTCTCACCTCTACCGAAAATAAAAAAAAAAAAAAATATTAAACCTAAGATAAGCTCTCACTTCTACGGATTATTTTAATAATAAATATTCACTTTTTATAACTATAATCGACAAGTTAATATTCACTTAATAAAATAGAAGTTCTAATGCAGTAAATAATTAGGCACAACAACCCCTGCACTAGCTTTTATCAAATAAAAAAAAAGTTAATCGCACCATCAATTCAATTTATCAACGGTTCAAAAAAGGGTGTTACAAGACTATAAAGAATCAGTTGTTATGGAAAAAGGCCCCATATATATATATATATATATATATATATATATATATATAGCAAATGTACTAACACACGTACGTACATCCTCCCTCCCGAATATTTTTCAATTACACATACTTGTATTATATTTAGAAGGCAGAGGAGGAGGAGGAGTGGATCATATAAGCCTGGAGATAACATGATAATATATGACGCTTTAGAGGGGTAATAATTGATCGTCATCATCACTCTAGTGGAAACATTTCTACTACCACAAAGAAAATGCCATTCCACTTTTTCTTTTATTCAAAAATAAATTAACTAACCGTACAACCACCCCTTTATCAACAAACGGGAGTAGTTCTCATTAATCCATCCAAAAAGAAACTAAATGGCACGAGCTGGAATTAGAATCATATCATCAACATCTTGGATCCAACCTCGCTCAAAATATTCTTCTCTTTATTAAATAAAACTTCCAATCCCTGAGATCAAGGCAATGGAATGAAACATACACTCATATTCATCAACAACAACAACAACAATAATAATAATAATAATATACTTACTGGTGTATCTATTCTATTGACCACTATCTGTAATTCTGCAACCACCATATATATCCCACAAAGCTTTTGGGAGGAGGAAAGCATTTTTGCTTTTCTAGTTTGTTCATTTTCTAAAATTCCAAAAGACACTGAATCATAAACATCAGTAACTGGAGAAATATATACTCTTTTTATCTTATGAAAAATACAATCATCCTTCTCTTCCCCAGCTCCTTGTCAAGATGATTATGGAGTATATCTATTATGTATATAAGAAAGAATTATTATCTCAATCAGTCAATACTCCTCTTCCAATCCATAATCATAGTTGTAGTCATATCCTTCCTCTACATTTCCATAATATATGTCACCAGCATATCCTCCCGCAAAATCTCCGGCAGCTACATCTTCATATTCATCCTCCGACCCCAACTTAGTGTCTTCATTTCTGTATTCTGATTCAACCTTCGTTTTGTTGTTGTTGTTTAACACATTGTCAATTCGGCTTTTCTTGGGATTCTGTGGAGCAAGCTGTGTCAGGACAAGTGAATATATATATGTATGTATTTCTTCCATCCAAATAGTGTTGCACAAGACATTATGTATATTCGGCAAAACAGTATATGATTATCAATTACTCATCCTTATTTATACTGAATTATACTTGCTTCCACTGCTGCAAGAAAAACACCCATGTTCACCTTTATCAGCCACAAGTTTTAGCTTTAGTTAAGTTAATTATAAAGAACAAAGATAGCTTCAATTTTTTATGCCCCTTCAGGTCAGGTTCCAGGGACATAATTGGCGAAATATATTCTCAGGTTCCTGCGACAGCAAGATATGCTCGTAGTACTTATGCTAGGAAATGCCTTGTCATAATAAAAGCTATGATGGTCCAAGTGACAAGATATAACACAGATGTAGCTGCAGGAATATCATAATAAAGTAGGTTGATCCACACTATTGTGTTAAAAGGTTCTGCTAGAAACAATTCTAAAGCTGAGAATACTCCAAAGCTATATGTGCCCTTCAGTCCCGTTAAGTAATGTTACCAATACAGCATGCATGCACAAGAAAGTTGGGGATACAATTGGTTGGTTAAATGTAGATAAATTTATGTACTTGGACAGAAATAAGTTGGGTTAATTTCATGAAATGTTAGGAAATTGGACCTGGTTTAGATAACAGAATCATCAGAGCATTTGATGTTCAAAGAAATCTACAATGTCTTGTATTCCTTTATCACCGTGCATGCTTAATCGGCTGACACTTTTTCAGTTTATGTTAAATAACAAACATCCCGCTTTGTCATTACTTTCCTTGTTATAATGTGATGAGACAAGTCTACCAACTAAGAGACCAGTTATATATATATATATATATATATATATATATATATATATATATATATATATTTAAAACTCAAGTGCCCTAACCAACCTAAACAGGTATGGCTTATGCATGGGAAAAACAACTACTATATTACAATTGAATAGGTAAATAAATAATCCAATAAAGGATGCAACTTAAGAAAAACAGATGATGATCAACATACAGATTCTTCAAAAAGATCGTCCAGCACCGCATAATTGATTTTTGAGTCAAGTTTCTGCAGGAAGAAACCACGCTAATAAGTATTACTAGATGGGGATAGCATGCAAGTGCAGAGAAATTAATAATATAACTCAGTTTATTGATCTCTTGAAATTTGCATTACTATAAGGGGATATGTGTGTGTATGCATGTGTATATATAATGAGGTTATAATAGTATTTATAATTTGTACGTCTCTGAAATCAGTGTTGATTAGTATGAGTGCTATGATCGCAACTCGAAAAATTGTAATTGAAACTCGAGTAGAATCTGACGTAACTAGTTTCCAAGTACTTGGTCGAATATCATACCTTCTTAGCTAGCATTTGACGAGTGGCCTCTACAGCAGTTTGAGGAGGAGTTGAGTTTCTAGCCTCTGCTGCTCGTTTTTGTTGTCTTTCCTGCAAATGAAGATTCATGGGAAGAACATTAATAACAATAGAGCAACGCTACGTATACCTAACTTGTACATCTTGTGCACCAGTTGATGTGGCTTATTACATCCTTTTGAGTTACAAAATAATCATACTTAACTTTTTGATTAATTTTAAAAATACACTTGAGACATCAAAAAGTGCTCATTAAGGTGGCATAGTAGGGGTGTATTTAGCACAATATAAGAACACCACCACCACAATGACACAGGCATCATTCTGTGGATATAAAGGACATCAAGAGGAAGAGCAAGAGCAAGAAGTTGACCAACACAATCTTATACAAGTGTTTGATGAACCAATTTAGTGCACATGATCACTAGCTGAAATGGAAAAACAATTACCAATTAAAAAGTTTGTGTGAGTACCATATATTAAAAAGGATAAGCCAATTTTTACTTGTCACTATTTTGATCAGTTAGGTACACACAACAACATGTCATGATATAATAATATAACACTGAGTTGCAATTTGTAATAGCCCTAAGAATCCCCAAATTTGGTTTGCTACTTCAGATCTGTAAACACTAAATTGTTCATAATAACAAATAGCAAGGGTTTACATGTTTGCATAAAACCAACAAACTAAGATCATTTCCACCAAATGAAGTCTCATAGAAAAATCATGTATTATAACTTACAAGGGAAGAACATGGTTATAATGGTTCACACCTGACTATGGGATTTCAAAACATAGCCAAATGCCTATGCAGCAATGTAAGTGAAAAGCACTAAACTCATAACCAAAATGAAAAGTGCAACTTATATGGTCAGGAAAATTACCTTTCTTAATTTTGCCGCAGCTGCTGCAGCATCTGCAGCAAGCTTCTGAGCATCCTCCATGCCCTCTGGGCAATTGCGCAAATTTGCCTCATAAGCTGCCTTTGCAGCAGCTGCCTTAGCTAATTGTTCCTGTGCATCATTTCGCAGAAATATACATTAGCATGGACCAAATTCAGTGAATACATAGCACTAGATCAAGATAGACGACCAAAAACTAAAAAGTTATCAACATGCAAGAGACTAATAACACAAATAGCATACTCTATGCGATAAGGTGGAGAAACATGAGAGAAAGTATAAAGCGGAAGACAAGGAATTCATCCTAAGAGGAATGAGAAAAGAATGGGGAAAATTGAAATTTAAGTGCTGTGGTTTCATCAATTGTAGGTTGATTTTTCCATTTTTCTTTCTTGTTAAATAATGAATAGGAGAATGCATTCATTAAATTAGGATAGGAGGTTCTTCCTTGGGTAGTTTTTGACCATGTTTCAATTGTTTAGAGTCCAGCTCTTTAAATGGGTCTGACGCCTTTCTATCTCAAGAATGTGGAAAAAATGCAGCATGTGAAGCTTAAGTTAAAGGAGTGGAATACGAAGGTGTTTGGGAATTTGGGAGCAAAAGAAGAATCTGATACTAAGGGAGGTGAAGTAGATTGATAGGCTCAAAGAGGAGTGTTCTAAAAATCACCGCCTAAGTCCGCCTAGGCCCCCTTGATGTCCTGCCCAGGCGTTAGGCCCCCCTTGCGCCTCACCTAGGCTCAAGGTGGCAAAAAAAAAATGCCACAAGGAAATTAGGCGGGGTCTAGGTAGAGAGTTTTTTTTTTTTAATAACTACTCAAACTAAATCTTGATATATTTATTTTTGTAATGATTTACCATATTCATAATACAGGTTGTAGCATATTAAATCACAACAAGAAGTAAACAATATCAAGTGAAAATGAATAATTTCATTATAGTTGTAATTTTTTGAACTTGTACCAACTTCAAATTATATAAATGATGATACATTTGTAATATTTAATTTAATTCAATATAATTCTTAAATTTATGTTTAGTTTCTTCTTGAAATTTAAATTTTACTTATTATTTAATAGCAATCTTGTTTATGAATAAAATTAATACGTTAAAAATATGTTTGAACTTTGAACAATTGCACGTTTGTGTTTAAACTTTGACATTATCAATATGGATATGTGTTTGAACTTTAAGCAAAGATTTTTATTATCTTTATTATAGATTGTTTTGCTTTATATTATTGTTTTGTTTGGATAAATATAAGAAAAATATTAAAATTGACTTGAAATAAAAAATATCGCCTAGGCCCCGCCCATGCCCCCTAGGCTCTAGGCCCCCCGGGTCCGCCTTTAGAACATTGAAGAGGATAGTGTGCTGTATGAGATTTTAGAAGGCAAGCGGACTGTTGTGTAATGAGTTTAAGGAGGGGGCTTTAAGGGAGGACAGGAGGAGACAAATTGGACATAAGACTAGGATTAAGTGGGTGAAGGGATGGGGAATGTAACTAGACTTTTTCATAAATTTGCTAGCAAGACGAAATGTAGAGTTTCATTAAGAATATCAAGCAAATGCAGGTCTTATTACTGATGAAATTATGAGATTCTACAGGAAGCATTTTGGGGGGAGGTGGAGATTAGACCGTTGAGGGTTTAACTAGCCCCCCATTTCGAAGGAGATGACTGCTAGGTTGATGGTGCCTTTTGAAGAGGGAGAGATTAAGAGTGTTTTGATTGAGTTAGACAGAAAGAAGGTGCTTGGTCCAAACAGTTTTTAATTGGTTGGATTTGGAGGAGGAGGATCTTATTGGAATTTTCATGATTTTTACTATCGTAATTAAACATCTACAATAGTTTAATTATTGTATTTACGATACCATTATTCAAGTACATGTTTTTTTTCTTTAACTAGTATAAAATACCAAGTAAGAATATTTAATCTTCTCTTGTCATGAGCCACAACAGTGCTGAGTGGATATATTATTAACAGATGCTAATACACTCGGGCCATGTTTGTTTACAAAGATAATACTTAGATTGGACTATTAAAAATTGGACTCGGGACTATTAGTCTAGGAATAATAAAATGACTTGGAATGAGTGACTATTTAATATCATGTCCAACCAGGTATTATAATTCATACTAGGATTAAAAATTTGAGAACAAAATTAACCTTAACCTTTTTTGAAAATGATCGTTGTATCCTATTATACTATTGAAGACGATTTTTTGTTATTACTGGCGAAGGTGTAAACGATATCCAATTCTTTAAATAATCCTATAGACAAAACAAACCTGAATTATTTTAAGCTATCCATGAATAATCTCATACTAAACAAACATATAGCTATGAGTATTTAATCTTAGGATTAATAGTTTTAGAATTATAATCCATGAGAATATAACCCCTGGATAATAATCTTTGCAAACAAACATGGTCGTGGGGAGATTTAAGATAACAAAGATTCTTGCAAACAAAGATTCTTGCAAATGCTTCCTTAAACATGTCTGGTTATTCTTGCAACAAGTTTGACAGCTAAAACTATAATCAGGCTAGAGTATTTGTACATATTATACATTCAATAAAATTTGAAAATAACAGCAAAAATTATGCAAAATCACCTCAATATATTCTCTGTTTAATTCTTCCCAAATTATCTTTTTGTAATGCTGCTCCTCCTCATTGTGAATGTAGCCATCAACCTATGCAACATTGACATTTTTGAGACATTCAATTTCCTAAATATAATAGGAAGTATATAACTTTATATACCCCTTACCAGCATCCGAGTACTACACCATGCAACTTCAACATACAAGTACTATACCATGCAACTTCAATGCAGAACATCACTTAATATTATGTATGCAGAGCAGGGGGTCCACCCATATCAAATTTTGTGCATCTCTTAATATCATGTATAAAGGGAGACCACCCATATAAAATTTTGATTAGAAAGAGAATGCCATCTGTTAGAACAAATTATGACAAACACAGAAATCAACAAAGATAAATTAAAGACAACACAAGATTTATGTAAAAAACCCAAATCGGGAAAAACCTTTGGGCGAGAGGCAAAAGATATTACTATATCAAAGTGTGAAAAATACACACGGTGAATCTGTCAAAAAGAGCCTAAGACTAAGAGACAAAATAATATTGAAAGCCTAACTACAATAACATATATATATAGCAAGACTTAAAAGCATAACGGGCCCAAATAACGTAACAGGTTCATACGACCGAAGTTCATTGTCCACCACTAAACCTCGTCTTTCTTTTCCTTCGGGTCACCACACAAAATAATTTGGGGAGGTCAAGTCAGATCCCGAACAAAAATTTGAAACGCACATAACACCATCAAATATAATACTATCAAAAGAATTTGGTTATTAAACATTCATCTACTAGAGAAAGTGGTAACCCAAGGAAACTGTATGAAAAACAACAATAAAAAATAAATTTCTTGGTTACTAGATATAAATATATTCATTTAGAGACTCATTAAATACAAAATGTAGTGTATGAAAGCACAAACCACACCCCCCAAAAAAAAAAAAAAAAGACAAAAATCATGCTGAGAAATTGCAAAAAAAAATTGGGAAATTGGTGCTATAATGATATGGGCTCAAACATCGAGGATATCAACTTCATTACATACCTCAAGATCATCAATATCAGAAAGAGTTTCTGATTCATCGCATGCCTTATCACTCAAAACATCACTGTCGTGTACTTTATCAAAAGCATCATCATCATTGGCCACAAGCTTGGTAGCACCCCCTGACCCTTCAAATTTTAAAGAAACATTTTAAGAATACCACCATCTGAAGCCATAGCATTGCAAATATGTAATTATATTTAAAGTCATATTTCTTCAATGGGATAAGAAGGACGGGTTACCAATGTCACCCTCTGTTAAGTGCAACTCTTCATCTCTGCTTGCCTCTAGGCTATCCAATTTTTTTTCAGACTAATAAAGTAAACAGAAAGCAATAATTATTGATAATAAAAAAAACCTTAAACATTGCAAAACATAAATAGAATTCAGAAGAAACATTAATGTGACTAAATAGCTGACATATTATATTCCCTGATTCATGCCAAAATCTTATTTGAAACAAAGTCAGCAGAATCATAGATGTTATTAAATAGCTGACATGTTTCCCTGATTCATCCCAAAATCTCATTTGCAAGCATGACACACAAGTTCAAATATGAAGGAGGCCACATTACCCACCATATAATGCTCAAGGATTTACTCCAATCACCCCACATTTTGCTTTTGCAATTGAAGTATATGCAGGGAACACTCAGGATTTATTAGGAAAAAAAAAAACTACACTCAACTTATAAACATAATGAATCACCAACCAAAAAAGTTACACAGAAACAGCCAATCATAGAGGCACATTAAATAGGATTGTTATCTGATCAACAAAACTAGTTAGTCATAAGATTAAAAGGAATAATAATATACAAAAATAAAAAAGAAATTATGTCCGGTACATTTAAACAATTACTGTTGTTTTGCCTCTGCAAAGCCACAGTATCATAACTTGAATCAGAATTTTCCTCGGCATACTCTTTCGCCATTCTCTCCTGCTGTGCACGTTGAAAAGCTGGAGGTTCTGATCCTCCATCCAGTCCTCCAGAAATGGATATGAACTGTATCAAATAGTATAGGTATGGAGAACAATGGTCAAAACTAAATATTTAGCATAAGTTCAACTAAAAATAAGCAGCAGGATTACCTCTTCATAGCATTTCACACATAGCCCATGGGTAAAAGCTAATGCACCCTTATGTTCACAAAGCAATTCACTTCCTTCAGAGACTTTCAAGCCAGCGGCTGATTGTTTAGTTGACCCACGCCTACTTCAAGCTCTACTGCCTTTTAGTGAACTCCTCAATCTGGTTGCATTGAGAAATTTATAATAAACTTGAAAAAGGAAGGAATAAACAGGGGGGAAAACAACTTTGGAGACATAAATTCAACACATGCACTCTTTCTGAAGGGGCAAAAACAGAGAAAGGACGATAACACAGAACAACTACTACTCACGCCAATCAGGTTTATAAATCTTAAAAGTATAAGATATGATCACAATAGCAAAAAAGTTAATTTAAATTATCATAAATTTAATGGTGGAGTCCAAAAGCAAAGTGTTGAAAGAGAGAAACTGATTTTGGGTTTCTTCATTAATACTTTCATATGTTTACATTGATTTTCACTAACTTGTATACTAGTTTCACAATGCAGTGCTCCCTTAATTTATGGGTAGTGCTTCCTTAATTTATGGGACAAGATCCCTAATTATACACGATTGTATCTTCTAACACTCCCCCTCAAGTTGGTGTATAGATGTCTCGCATACCCAACTTGAAACAGAATGAGTGAAACAACTTACTAGTAACACCTATAGTCAAAATATCAACAAGTTGACCTTCTTTTCTTGACGAAAGGTAAGCAAATAAGACCACTAGTTAACTTTTCTTTAATGAAGTGCATGTATTGTGCTTCGTTCTATCATGTTGTACCGGGTCATTCGCAATACTAATAGCTGTTTATTATCACAAAATAATTGCATAGGCCTTTTAGTTGCAACACCCAAATTTTCTAACAAAGTTTGAAACTACATTAGTTCACATATACACAAAGAGATAGCTCAATATTTTGCTTTGGCACTGGATCTTACCACTACGGATTGTTTCTTACTGCGCCAAGTAACAAGATTGCCACTAACAAATGAGCAGTAACCAGATGTAGAACGACAATCATCTATAGAGTCGGCCCAATCCGAGTCAGAGAATGCTTCAATTCTCATGTGACGCACGAACAATATACCTTTCACAGGAACTAACTTGTGATATCTCATAATTTTGAAGACAGTTTCCACGTGACAATGTCGAGGATAATACATATACTGACTTACTATTCCCATAGTATAAGATATATCAGGTATAGTATGATAAATATATCAATCGTCCCACCAAACGTTGGTATCTTTCTTTATGAATCGTAGGTCCTGAGCCACCTAATAGGAGAATCAACAGGCTTACATCTTAACATGCCAGTTTTTTGTTAGAAGATCAAGTATATATTTCCTTTGAAATAGAAATACTCCACCGGAAGATCTCGCAACTTCAATTCCAAGAAAATATTTCAAAGGACCAAGATCTTTGATCTCAAACTCTTGCCAATATTGCTTTCAGATTAACTATCTCTTCTCTATTATCCTCTGTCACCACAATGTCATCAATATAAACAATAAGAATGATAATCTTACCATTTATTTGTTTGACAAATCGACTCTGCTTGTACTCAAACCTTATCATTGCTTTATAGAATCTACCAAACCACTCTAGGAGATTGTTTCAAACCATACAGAGCCTTTCACAACTTACAAAACTTATCCTCAGTGGCAGATGAAGCAAAACCATGTATTTCCATATACATTTCCTCCCCTAAGTTATCATGAAGAAATGCATTTTTTACGTCTAATTGCTGAAGATCCCAACCGAAGTTTGTTGCATATGAGATTATGGTATAGTACAAACAGAATTCATCTTCGCCACATGAGCAACTATCTCCTGATAATCAATCTCATGTGTTTGAGTGTACCCTTTTGCAACTAGTCTAGCTTTGAGTCTCTCAACTGTACCATCAGACTTTTGTTTGACTGTATATACCCACTTGCATCTAATTGATTTTATCTCGTAAGGAAGAGTAACTAGTTCCCATATAAAGGTGAGCATAGTGCGGTTTGAAGCTCAAACTGCACACGAAATCGCTTAGGTGCGGTTTGACAAATCCAAAACCGCACATGAAACCGTTTGTGATTAGTACGGTGCAGTTTTGAACCGTGCAGTTTGGTTTCATTTAGTGCGCTTTGAGCCCAAAACCAATTAAAATAACAAACCCGTAAAATAGTTAGCAAAATCATCCACGCAAATGTATTACGCAGTGAACACAATCATGGAGCTAATTTAGCAAAATAATTCCAGACATCAACAATTATATGGTTGATTAATATTATGTTATCACATTTAATTTAAGAAATATCAAGCCACTCTTGATTTGCAAACATAATTGATACTATTTATTCTTCATTCAACCCTACAACATCTGTCTTATAAAATAAAATGAGGAAAATAATTTATATAGAGAAATTATATATACTTGTAGCAAATTTGCGAAAACATGATGATTATTTAGTGCAATTTCGGTTTTATGCGTGCCGTTTTGATTAGTAACCAAACCGAAACCGTAAATATGATTTTTTAACCCACCTAAAACCGCCACATACACCGGAACTGTTGGTGCGGTTTTAATTGGTGCGGTTTGTGTGGTTTCAGTTCCAATTTGGTTTCTTGCTCAGCCTCATTCCCATATATCATTCTTTTTTAGGGCATTCATCTCTTTTATCATAGCCTGTTTCCAGTTCTCATCGCTAATTGCTTCTCTCCATTCCTAAGTGACAGATATAGAAGACAAGGAATAAACAAAGGAATGGTAGGATGCACATAATTTATTATAGGTTAAGAAATTAGAGATAGGATGTTGGATACATGATCTAACCCCTTTTCTAAGGGCAATAGGAAGATCAATATCATCAGAAGAACAAGTACATCAGAAGAACAAGTACGATTATGATTCTTACCATTAGCATTATCAAGACTAGGTTCTGGGTAGAGATGTTGCAGTAGTGCAGAAATGATGACTTTATTCTTGTCTCTTCGAACATGGGTCCTTAACCCAAGATCATCCTGTCTAGCATGCGACTCTTGTGACTACCCTTGTGAAGGTTTATCAGAGACAACAAGAACAAGAGAAAATTTTATAGGATAAGGTTAAGTAGTACTACTTGTAATACCAACCTCATGAGAAAGCTTCTCATCATCAATAAAATCCTTCCCCTGAGTAGTAGGTAAGAAAGAGTAAAAACGTTTCGACTCCCAAAAAGTGACATAACTAGTGACAAAACCTTTGTGAAGGAAGGTGATAACATTTGCAACCTTTTTGGGCAGGAGAATACCTAATGAAAACACACATAAGAGCCTTGGGATCTAATTTTTCCCGAGTGGTAGATTTATCATGAACATATAACACACAACCAAAACTCGAGGTGAAGGAGAAGAATTTGTCGAGTTAGAGGAAAGAAATGTGACTTCTATTCTAAAGAATTTAAGAAGGAAGCCAATTTATAAGAAATGCAGCAGTCAAAACATCTCCCCATAGAAATTTAGGTGTTCATAGTGAACATGAGAGTGTGTCTGATTTCTGTAAGTTTCGGCCTTTTCTTTTCTCGCCACCCCATTTTTGTTCGGGAATTTGACACAGAGGTTTAAAGTATGATGTCATGTCATTTTGAGAGGCATAGATGCAAAAAAAGTATTATTATTATTATATTCACGACCATTATATCGCTATGGAGAATCTTGACTTTAGCTTCAAAATGGGTTAGGATCATCTTATGAAAAATTTTGAAAAACAAATAAACACCTCATTTTTGGAATAAAGAAAATCCAATTTGTATGAGAATAGCAATCAATAAAACTAACAAACCATTTATAACCAGAACGAGCAACAACCCAAGAGGGTCCGCACACATCAGTATGTCTAACAGCAAATGGTTAAGAATGTCAATTGTTAATAACTGAATAAATAGAATGTTTGTGTTTACCTAATTCACATGGTTCACACAAAAACTGAGTTGTGTGACAATGCTCAACTAAAGAGGGAAATAAAGACTAGTACTAATAAAGGAGGATGTCCCAGACGTCGATGCCATTGATGAAGAGAAGTTGGGGGAGATTCAAAAGTAGATTGAAGAGCCTGAGTAGCAGTCTCATCTGTAATCAGAGGTATGTTAGACGTGGGAACATCCAAATAATATAGACCACCAACTGCACTCTACCACTGCAATCTTTTGCTCCGTCACCAAGTCCTAAAAAACACAATAAGTCTTATTGGGAAAAAAATGACTGAGCAATGTAAGGATTCGGTAAGACGTTGGATAGATAAAAAGTTTGCAGTAAATGAATGAATTTGAAGAACAAATAATAATGTTAATAAAGGAGTACAAACTACTGAACCACTCACGGAGATAGGAGAAAGAGAACCATCAGCTACTCGAACCTTGTCTTTCCCAGAACTAGGCGTGTATGAGGTAAAGAGATTGAAGGGCCCAATCATATTCTCAAAAGCACCTGTGTCAATGATCCAACTAGGGCAAGTTGATGAGACATTAAGTGCACAAGAGTGTATACCTGATTGTGCATAATGAGAAGAAATAGATTTGGAACAGAGTTTTCGAAAAGCTAAGATTTTCTCATAAGGGAGAGCAGTTGTAGTTTCTGATGTACTGGATGCATCAACATGAAATGTAGTAATGGACATATAAGTCGAGGAACCACGTCCACGATCACTACCAGACCGACCTTTAGGGCGTCCATGAAGCTTAAAACGACAATCTCTGGTATGTTTCCACCCACCCACCCACCCACCCACCCACCCACAATAGTCACATTTGCAATTCTCCTTCGAGTTCGAGTGTGTGACAGGCTGAATGGAAAAGCCCGGTTTAGGATATTAAGCAACCATGGCTGATCGATCAACGAGATTTAGATTAGAACCATCACCCGACGTTTACTTTCCTCCTGTTGGACTCGGGCATGAGCCTCTCGCAGTGATGAAAATGGTGTCTGACCAATCAACTATGCTCGAACTTGATCATACTCATATTTAAACCGGCCAAAAAATCCACAACTATATCTTCACCAACAAACTTTTGATAAGTTGTTGCATCTTCCGTACATTTGGCTTAAAAAAGTCGATAATGATCAAGCTCCTACCAAAATACATTAATCTCCGCTAAATACTGAGCCACAGACTTCTCCCCTTCACCAATTTCACGAATTCTTTTACGAATGTCATATGCCTTAGACATATCACCAGAAATAGAGAGAGTTTGAGAGATAGCCTCCCAAAGCTCATAGGCAGTGTCTAAAAACATGTAATTGCTCCTCATACTAGGTTCCATCAAATTAAAAATCCATGTCTTCACCATGGAATTATCAGATTTCCACTCCTCTTGGGCCATACCAACTTTTTCAGGCATAGTAGTTATTTCCTGGATGAAATGTTACATACGATTGGCCTCAATCGACATGCGGCACACTTGAGACCAAACCAAATAGTTGGTTCCATCTAGTTTGAAGGGGCTAAACCAATGTCAATTAAGAGTAATGGCTTCTAACAAATTTGTCATTCCATATTACTGTTATAAACCCCATTGCTAGCACCACTTTGTTCCACCATATACAATATATATCCGAGGAAAAATTTAACCAAGAATAGCAAATGATTGCACTACATTTCGAAACAAAATATATGTAGAAGCAACAATAAGAATTTTAAACAACTACAGTAGCAACAAAGAAAATGAAGCTACACAAGAAGGCAACCAACTGATGTAAAAAGGAATTAGAGAAACCTGAACCAGACACAACATATAACAGAGGGAGCCGACGCGCTAGAAAGCTACATAGTCGAAGCACCATGGAAGTGTATTGGAGAGAGGTGATTGCCATGGAAGTAGTTATGACTAAAGATCGCTGGAAAAAGTCACACGGGCAGGCTAAAGGTGGCGCATGACGTCAGTACTCCGCAAGTGAAGTGATGTGTGGGGGCGCATGTGGTGGTGGGTCAAAAGTCCGAAACCCATGTGATTGTCACCTGACAATGGGTAACATAATTTTGATCTCAATTTCTTTGTGTAGATTTGTTTAACTAGTTTTCTAAGAGAAAATAAGAATGGTAGCGAAAAACTAAAGAATAAGTGGGCTAGTTTTCTAATAATAAGAATAAGGAATGTAGTTTTGATACCATGTTGAAAGAGAGATTGATTTTGGGTTTCTTCATTAATACTTTCATATGTTTACATTGATTTACATCGACTTATATATTAGTTTCACAATGTAGTGCTCCCTTAATTTATGGATAGTGCTCTGTTCTCCCATAATTTATAGGTAGTGCTCCATGGGTAGTGCTTCCTTAATTTATGGGACAAGATCCCTAATTATAGGATTGTATCTTCTAACACAAAGATAGTGTGGGCTGTTTGACTTGATACATTTGAGACGCAAATATTTGACGTTGCAGATGAACAGCAAACTTAGACTAGCTCGTGTGGGACATAGTTCTGCATGATAATCCTTTGAGACTCATTGAATTTAAGACAACCAGTTCAAACCAGGTAGGGTACCATAGGCTTGCGAAATTGTGTCATGGTGGCAAACCCATAATTATCTCTCTTTTGTGCTGATATATTAGATTGACCTCCTAATTTTCCATTTCCAAGATCTAATTAATGCTTTACCAAAAGGTTTGACCGAGTAAGAATTCAAAACTTTAACTTGCTCCAAGTCTTTTACTATAGGGAAAAGAAATCAATATTAAAGTGCCACAAACAAAAACGATATCACAAGAGATATACTAAAATGCACAAGAGTTGTTATAGAGAGTATCATGTAGTGTTTTGGTCATTTCACACGTGTTTGAATAATCACATAAAAAGTATCTATGTGCGCTTAGAAGAATTGGTTGCGTCACATGTTAGAAAAATTGTTCGTGTCACATGTAGTGGCCATGCTGGCAGCAGTCAGACTCCTTTAAAAGGTATTGTTGCAGCTCCTCCAGGTTCATGGTGTGGACAGTTTTGACAGCAAGAGATCAAAAGTCCCCTCTCTAGAAATGAGAGGGGTATTTATGGAGGCGGGGTTCTCTTTAGGAAGTAGACATGTGCTAGGCAGATGACTAAGCCATGTGACTTTAACGCACTTGGTCAAATGAGTCCCCCTCTCTATATGATGCCTTTGTGGAGCTTGAATCCCCTCGTTTTCCTACCCACCAAGCAAAAACCGTCTACCAAGTCCCAAAGGAAAGGTGCATAAATCTTCTGTCATGGAACTTAGAGAGGCCTCTTCTATCTTAAATCTCCATGTTCATTGGTCAAAATTTGAGTGTCCGAAATCCATCAAAAGTGCCTTATCAACGAAATTCATGCAAGGAATCAAGGCCCTAAAAGGTGGTCAAACCCTTGGGGGTGGCTAAACCCTAAGGGTTTTCCCTAGTCTGGTTTGCTTCTTTTGGTTGCTCTTTCATTGGATTTCCACAAGAGCAGGAGCCTCCATCAAAATCGGAGGAAATCAACCCCCCAGGGTGGACGAACCATAGGTGACCAAACCTTAGGGGGTTCCTTCCATGCCTTGCCAATTTTCTAGTTTTTCCGACTTCTCTCATTGTCATTGGTTCGATCGACCTTCAAAAAATCGAAGAGGAATCAAGGAGTTCAAGTGATCCTCCCCTAGGTGGCCAAATGCTAAGGGCAGCCGATCTCAGGGATCTCCAACACTTGGCCCAGTTTTGATAATTTTTGCTCCAGGTTGAATCTTTCGGGCAATTTGATTCAATTACAGATTATTAGGGTCTAATCATAGCACACATGCCCCTCTTTTGCTGTACGCACTCCTCTTTTACTTACAAGGGCTCACCTTTCAAAACCAAATTATAAGGTGCCCATGTTTAGGACTCGTGGTTAGGGGTGCTCAAAAAATTCGGTTTTTCGGTTTTTTTACCGAATCGGTTGGAACCGGTACCGGCGAACCGGCTTTTTTCGGTTTTTCGGTTTTTTTATATTTTTCGGTACCAGTAGCGGTACTCAAAATTTCGAATTCGGTAAAACCGAATTGCATGCCTGTCCAGCAGATCGTCAAAGATTGCATGCTTCTTCCAGTCTTCCAGCCCTTAACAGCGTCCAGACATCTTCTAGAAGAGATTCATCTTGTTTCTGTTGACATAAACAGTCATGCAACCTAAGCCAATGCACAGAAACTAAGTCCAGCTTCTCATCTTTAAGTCAAGCTTCTCATCATTGTAATCAACTACCTTGTGTTAAAAAAATTATCATCATATATTACTCTTAGCATTAATTATCATTTTTCTATTTTTTTATGTATATTTATGAAACATTATCAGTCATGTGAAAATTAAGTAATTAAATGAAAATTTATATATAAATAATTTTTGTCATTTTACCATTTTTCTTAATTTGTACAAAAGTTATTTATAACTTTTATTATAGCACGGATGGAGCAAGTATTATCCCACATTTATATGAGTACGATATTGATTATAATTAATAACTAATAATTCTCTTTATTAACTCTGTATATCATTTATATGTATATGCTATGTAAGGACGTAATTCATCCGCTTTTAAAATAAAAGTCTTTATTATTTAAGCAATAAGAATTTTGCTATTTTATCACATTTTTTCAGTATGTGCAAAAAGTCGACTCAAATTTTTTTATTCTGAGATAGGAGTATAATCTAACTTGTGTAGTTGTGTGGCATATAGTTTCACTTGTTAAAATAATAATATTTTCGAGTTTAGAATTGATTTGAATTTATTTAATTTTGTTAATAAACTATATATATATATATATATATATATATTGTAAGTTATCTACCAAATAACATTGATTATAAAATTTGTTATCATGAATTAATGTTTAAATAAATTAAAGTTAATATAAAAATTTCCCAAAATAAAAATAATATTTTATTTAATTATGGAATGCAGTACAAATCTTGATTGGATTTGTCATCCTAGAATGGAAAAAGGATCAAAGAAGGAAGTCGGGAGAGAATATTAAGTGTTACTACTGTATTTATTTTTTTAAAATAAAATAAAAATTCTTTATGCATGTTATGTGGGGTTGGCTAATAAAGAATGTTGGAGCATGAGTGCATGACCACAAAATATATTAAATGAAACTTTGAAGGATGCTTGCTGTATGTGCGTGCTTATCGATTTTTTTATGTATAAATAGAAATAGAAATATGGTTGCCAGTTGCCCAGTTACGCTGCAACCCTGTAAAAAAATTATTTCATATCACCATTCAACAAAGAAGAGTAGAAGACCCTGTAAAAAAATTATTTAATTATTATTATTTATTAATAATTATATATATCACCATGCATGCGGTATAACCGAAAACCGGACCGAAAAAACCGGTACCGATTGTGAACCGAACCGGTACCGAAACCGATAATTCGGTACCGGTTTCGGTTCTTGGTTTTTCGGTATTTTCGGATCGGTACCGGTTCGATTTTTTTCGGTACCGGTTCGGTTTTTTACCGATGAGCACCCCTACTCGTGGTCAGTTCTTCAGTTTGCTTTTCCTCTCATTTTTAACATTATCAAAATCCAAATTCTGTAATAAGCACCTCATAATATTTTCGCTCGAAACATTAAATATAATTTCTAAAGAATAATTGTTGCAAGTGTTAATTAAGGAATTTGGGTGTTTTCATCAGCCTTCAAAATTCTTTGTTGCCATTTTATACGATATAAATGAAGTACGTATTTCGATCCCATGCCCATCAAGTGGGTGTTGAAATTTTGAATTTACAAGGCCGTCATTTTAGAAAGGGTATACGCTTCTCTTCCTGTTAGAGTTCTGCTAGCTATTTTCTTCCTTTCATGATGGATATTTCCATTTTCTAGAAAAAATTTTGGGACCTAAATGGTTAACCCATGAACGCACACCCACAAAGAATTTTGTCCACACTCCTTAACCCATGCTCCATCACACTTTTCTACTTTTGCTAATAGTACCTTGTCTGAAAGCTCTTCCTCCCAAATCTTAAGATTCTTATCTCAGTAGTGTTCTTCCATCTAGTTTTCCAAAAAAAAATTACATTTGAAAGGTGAAGGCTCGTTCTAAGATTAGGCTGTTTTGGAAATTAGCCTTTAATAGACTCAACACTAATGACTTGCTTCAGAGGGTAGATCTTACAATGTCGTGTCTCCGGATGTGTGTAATATGAACAAGGATAATGAGAATGATCCTCATCTTTTTTTACATCATTACATGGTAGCCAACACAACAAATTTGTATTTGTTTTTTGGGATTTTGAGAGTTTGGTGTCCTTGACCAAGTATTTTTTCCCTTTTCCACTTGATTGCTTTTATAGAGGTTGCATTATCCTCCCTCTCCTACCTCTGTTTCATATTCCCTCTACTTTCTGATAAATCTTATTTGTTCTATAAAAAAATTATTGAAATGTATTCAAGGGTCAAACTTTTAGCAATCAAATTTTCACATGAACAACATTTGTATATTATGAGGCAATGCCAAGAGGAGTAAAACATACCGTCAGGCTCCCTGATTCTGTATTCTCAAACTCAATTAACCGCTTTGTCAATGTTGCTTCACAGATATGTACAATCTTTACCTGAGACAATTCAAATTATTCAAACACAAAATCACACAAATAATGGACTAATGTCAAATAGTGGAACTCTATTAAGACGAATTAAATATTGGCTGAATCTGATGCTAAAGTTCACCCGATATACAAGGAGAAAGTAACCTCATCCCAAAAAATAAAATCAAAGTTACTGAAAATAGAATAGAGCCACTATTTCATGCATACAACATCATAATCCTGTTCACAATATTATTGATAATATGAATATCATACTTAAAAAGGTAAAATCATGAACAAGTGCAGGCCATTCCAGCAACAAGTAGTGAAGCTATTTACTTGTGCACTATTACCATTGTGGACAAACAAGTTTGCATACAGCAGGTTAAGGTGATAAGAAACAACAAATGAAGGAATAGAAGGGGATGCCATCAACATTTTTGACCATCAAATGAAGGAATAAATTGTGCTTACAATGTGTGACTTGGTATACTTGTGACCATGTGAAAGCGCAGATATGTATAATGCTGCACCACATAACCCACTAGGTTTTCTCCCCGTCTGAAAGCATTTAAAATCAATTGAAAGACAGAGCAACAATTGATTAGCAACACCTCACACCACAAATGCATAACTACACCTCACACCACAAATGGCTATGGATCTTAATCTAGCCAACTGATCTATGATTGTTCATCCAAAATCATGTCTCAGGATTAAAAACTAATTAAACCGTCCCTCAAACAGTTTGGAGGACAGATACAAAATGTTTGACCGACGGGTAAATAATCATATTTGCCCTTGCGTAAAAATAAAAATAAATAAAAGGAGTACCCATCCGTTGAACAGTAACAAATGATACTTTTTGTACCAGAAAATCTGAACTTTCAAAACTTTTAAAATTTTGAAGTGTTACTAGCCTCGGAAGTTCTGGTTTAAAAAAAAAAAAAGAGCTGCAACACTTGAAAATTTCCTATCACCTATATATTTTCACAACATTCAAGATTCAAATCACCAACATATTAATTACTATTTACCATGATCTTCAAAATTAGCCTCACTAGTACTAGATATAGTTTCCAGACCAATGAGATGGAGCATATCGACAGAAGTAATGCTGCAATTTTCTCCAGCATATTTTTCCTACAAGCACCAATTATTGAGGATTTTAGCTGGTTTGGTTACAATTTAATTACATGAATTTCATATTCAAAGTTTGGTTATAATTTATTTTGAATCCAATTTATTGTGTTTAGTTTGAAATGGGGATGTGGCAGTTAAAGTTTTGAATGTGGTGAATGTTGTGAAAGTATATAGGTGATAGAAAATTTTCAATTGTTACCAACACAAATAATATATGCAGGTTTGTCATTTATCTGTCCGTCAAACAGTTTGTATCCTGAGCCGCATGATTTGTGGATGAATGATCATAGATCAATTGGCCAGATAAAGATCCATAGCCAACCTTGGGTATGGATCAGTTACCTATATATATAGGTAATTACCTGCATCCAGTCTCGCTTCATGCTAGCAATAATTTTAAGTGCCGTCTTGGTAACATCTTCATTTTTCTGTCCCAATAACCCTGTATTGTACATTGCCAATCATGGTTTTACCAATTTGTTGCTATGAGCAAAAACTGATTACGTGAACTACTAACTCTACTGCCATAACTTTAATGGAAAGCGAGATTAAATATTGAATGTAATTACAAATTCAGATGCACCGATATATGGCCCTCCAAAGAATCATGGAATGCAAGAAATATATAGAAACAATGACCACAGATGAACCGTAAGGAATATAATAACATAGACCTCAAGTCAATAAATCAATGTATTTGCAGGATAATCAAGTTCAAGCAGATTGTAACCGTACACAGAACTTCCTAATCAATAAGTAGTCTGCATTTAGTTATCAAACAGCCTTTTCCAGAGTCTTCACTCTTCAAGTACTGTTTTTGCACCTCAGACTCGGTCTCACAACAAGATTATATGCCACATTTTGCAGCTTCTAGTCTAACTAAAAGCCAATTAAGGCTTCACATATAATATAAAAGAGAAGTAGGGTAAGGGAATCTTCTATACCAATTAATTAGAACCTCGTCAAAATTTGCTTCAATGAACCCAGCAGTAAATGAGAAAGAGGAACAAACTAATGAATTGTACTAATTCAGATAAACGTTTAATTAATCATGCTTTACATCAAGCACATAACAGAGATTCAAAAGGATTTTTTGCCAATAAGATGAAATGTGCATAAGTACATGAGAAGATCACTATCAACTATTCAATGCATATGAATGTACTAGCAACATTGTCGGACATGCACACAACAAAAACTAAAAACATAAAAACAAAATTGTACCAAATTGGGCAAGACCCAAAATACAAATCAAGTATCAATTCACTAGCCCAAGAACACTAGTTAGTCCACCACAGGCCCACCTAAAAGTTATGACAGTCTAGTCCATCCCACATGTTCCGATGTGGGAATGGGGTATTATAATATCTCCTAATTAAAACTCGACGTCCTAGTTAGGGCTCATTCGGCAATCTATCTGGGCAGTCTAGTCACAGTCCTCTGTCAAATTCAAGAATCAATCCCCAGGTGATGTTGATGTCAAAAAGAAGAGAAATTTGTTGTTAATTTAGTAATTGTTATTCAGAGAGAAATATTTGATTCTCAGTGCTTTTGTGTGTTTCTCTACTGATTCCCAACAGAGATAGATACTATTCCTTCTTGCACTTAGTCCTACATCAGATGTGTATGCACCAGACTCACCACACCATGAGGGTTCACTGCCCGGATCAAGCCTCAATCCTCAACCTAATGTCCCTAACTGACAAGGTCATCTTGGCCTACCACCCAAAAGTCATGACAAACTATTAATACAATTGGTAGTAGAGTTGAGACTTTATATGCAGGACAGTCCATCACATGTTCTAGTATAGACTGAGATTACAAAACAAAAAAGGAACCATAAATCTTTAAATATGAAATGACAGAAGTTATTAACAATAAAATAGTTGGCGTTGGTTGGCCCATTATTTCAAAAGGTAAAAGAGAAGAATATTTGCCATGTAATGTGCGTGTAAAGGACATATTATAAAGTTAAAGGTAAAGGAAGAAGGTGTGAGCATGTTTTTTGGATGTTGATCAATTGAACCACATAGTTAAGATTTTTTAATGTTTTCATAATATTTATTTTCATCTCACCGAGTATTTAGTATTTAAAGCATTTCTTTTTTTTTCTGTTGTTAAATTTTAATACATGCACAATCTATTATGGACTTTTATGATTCAGATAGCAAAAATGTCATGAAAATTAAAACATTCAACGCACTCCCGTCAATAAAGTGAAGTTTTCCATTAATTTTCTCTCTTTTTCTTGCATGGTTAATAGACACAAAGGACATAACTGCATTTCAATTATAAATTTTTGGTATGCAATATTCTTTTGTTAGTTAACATCGATGTTACTTGAAACGTGGTATGTTTCGGTACGCGGTACGAATACAGGTACGTGGTACGTTCCATAGCTAAAAAGTGATACATTAGGTATTTTTATATAAGTGATTAAGTTCTTATAGTTAGGAACTCTTAGAATCTAAATGTAATAAAACTAAGTTTTATAGAATATTTTTAATTGAATCAACAAGTAGATTGTTTTATAAATATTTTAGTACAAATATAATGTTAGACATCCAATACTAGGGTATAATATTAAAACTTATGCAAACATAGTTAGACAACAAGCAAGTACCAATACGTGGTTCGCTAGATATATGAAAGTATCTGGTAGCTCTGGTTAACATATAGAGGTAAAAAATAATATAAGGTGGATCCATTCCTCCAAAAAGAGATTAGTACACCAAAACTGTGTTATTTTTGGGTTTTGAAGTTTTTTCTCCTTTCATAAAAGTTATTATTGTAATTCATGCATATATTTTTATGAAAAATACCAGCATAGTGTTGAGTCCCAGAAGAACTTGTACATCAAAGAGATTTGTCAGATAAAACCTCCATCAAGTAAAAATTAAAAATTAAAAAACAAAACTCCATTAAAATATTTCACTGTAGAGGGAGTAAAAGAAACGAAAAACTTACTGTGGGCAAATCGATGAATAAAAAGACTAGGGTCAACTGGTTTCTGAACATTTTCGTGCTCCACAAGGCTTAGTAGTTTGCAAAGCAGCAAATATACAGCACCTAGCTCATATCTGCAACAAAATTTAGATTTTTTATATTAAAAAATATAAAAAAAAACATTGCAAATTCAAAATTCACTCTCCACCCCCGGAACTCTCTTCAAAAGAGAATTTTGAGTTTAATTTTTCAAGCAAACTGTCAGAACAAAAATTACTGATATATTTTTCTACTACCCTCAAGAAAAGATCCATACACATTTCTACCCAAGAACTCTGCGAAATCAATTAGAAGATATGGTTTATTCTTCGTCCTGCAAATAAATGGATCAAACATGAGTACTATCCACATATTTTTTAATCAGCAATCTGAATATCATTGAGAAAATACAGTCAGCAATTATCATTATTAACCCATCCAGCCATCCAACAAATTTTTCAACCATGCTTTTGAAAGATCCTCAGGAAACTGTTTTAATGGAGGCAGAAACCTTATCAAAAAGACAACTTTAGTTAACCATCTATATCAAGTTCTTCAAGACCAAAATATATATATTAATCAATTCTTTTCTTTTTTTCTTTTCTTCTCTCTCACGTCTTTATTCCAGGTTATCTACAAATAATCTTCTATTTGTTATCTACTTTTGCTAGCTAAATAATAGTTATTACCTCACTAGAGAAACTACATGCCGTCTAATGAGAAAAGCATAGATAGCAGTTGATGCAAGAAAAATATTTCAAACATATAAATTACTGATGCAGAATTATTCACATCACTATATCAGCACCGTTCACTCCACTGTAGCCAATATTGTTCACACTCCGGGCCTTTTAAAATTTAGGGGCTGAAAAGCCTATTACTTCTTTTAGTTGTTATGTTAAATTATGTGGTCGATAGTAGATTATTTCAAGGGCTAGGATTTAATGGTATTAGGGTTTATATAGTTTTCTTTTTTATATATAGTAGTTATGTCAGCTTTGTAATGGACTTCTAATCATTAATACCTTTGGCTTTTGAGTTCTCCTTTCTCAATTTTATATGTAATAAAATAATAAAAAAGCGCCAAAAAGGGGTAGAAACCTAAAAAACATGAATTCTTCTATCACTTAGGGTTTTGCTTTTATTTTCACACATTTTGACCCATTTCAAAGTTTTCCCTTAGTTTTTCTCTTCATGAAACTTGGGCTCTAGCAATGCCGACTGCATGAGTGATGCAAATTTGATGCACGACAAGGTCTTAAACGGTGTAGGTAAGGATGTAGATAAGGAATAAAAGGGAGGACAGACTGTAAGAAAGTAGGAAAGGATGCCTGAAGTACTCAAAATTTCCAACCATGGATTACATCAGCTTATATAGACATAAAACTCTCTATGTAACGTAATTTAATTTAACTAAACTCCTATAATTATCTACTACAAGTAAAAGATACAGGAAAACACCTACCATAACTAAAAGATACAATTTAGATACAACAAATTTATCCATCGATAATAATATAAAATAATTAAGCAATCAACCTTTAGTTACATATCCTCCACATCAACCATAAAAGATAGATTTATCACCAAAGAATGAAAATCAAATGTAAGGCAAGGCATAGCTTTTTACAAGAAATATTTACATAATATTATAAATAGATGTACAAGTAAAAGATACAGAAAAATACCTACCATAACAAAAAGATATAATTCATATACAAAAATTAAATAATAAAGCAATCCTCCTTCACTTTTCATATTTGGTTCCGCATCGGCAATAAGAGAGAGATTTGTCAAGGCATACCTTATGAAATACGTTTTATAAGAAATATACATAAGTACTTCTTATATCAAATCCTTAATTTGCTTAATCATTTTTTAAAAATTTCAATAAGATGGTTTGCTACTAGAATCGTTATAGGACTGAATAAGATATTATAAATAAATTATTACTGAGAAGACCTCATTGTGCTACCGCGTGAGACATTTGCAGATGCAGACTCATCAGGGGAACCTTAAAGCCAAAATTGACAAAGGAAGCTACCCATTGATACATTATGCTTTCTTAAATACAAAGAATAAAAAGGTCGCACTCTATTGCATTTCATTAAATATTGTGTCCACCTTCAGAATTGGCTCTTAATTTTGATCTAAGGTGAAAAGGTTAAGTGGCATTTACCATCTAACCAAGATCCCTTACCGACAAGCAACGTAAAGACAAGCAGCCTCAACTAGCTCCTTTTCACGACCTCTAGTGAAATTCCGCTCAACTGCTATCTTCAAATTACACAAACTAAAACTATCAGACATTATGATAGATAGCCAGCTAAAAAAGCTAATATATAACATAACATTACTGTATAGAAGCGTCATATTGGTTCAAGTACAACTTCACGATCATCATCATTGCACACAGATAAAAATATCCATTCCATATCTTCAGAAGCTGCACAACCAAAAGTTTTAACGATATTAATGTGAATATATATTCTCTTTCCACTATGTGGTCGAGTCAGTGGTTTGACAATAATGAAAAGACTGTGTTTGAAGCTAAGCTATGAAGAATTTGATACTGGCTCTATATACTTGAAACCAAGGCATTTATGTATTAATGGGCATGTATATCTTGCGGCCGTTTGTTTCCTTCGTCCCCATTATTCTCGTGTGGATTGGATTGTTCCACATATCTTGCTCTTCTTCGTCATTATTTTTTTCCAAAAGGAAAGAAAGAAAATAGAAAATGGATAATAATAACAATAATGATTCAAGCTTTCACTCTGAAAATAAAATGTTTCAACTATGCATTCACTAATTTAAAAATTAAAAAAATTAAAAAAGTTAAAAATAGAGTAACGAGTTATTGTGAGAGATATTTGATGCAATCTAGGGAGAAGAGACATTCTTTCAATTGTTTCTTAACAGTTCTTGTACTCGTCAGTTTCAGTAAACTGATTTGATCTTTTTCTTGCCCATTGACTTTCAAAAGCCAAAGCACATAATTCTTTTGTCCGTCTCTATTTTATGTTTTACCCTGTTACCAGTATGCTAGTAGACTAATTATCACAAGTGTCATCACGTTAATATTTATAACTTAAAGAACCTTAATCAACCACCTTGAAAGTTTTGTATTATCATGAAGTATTTTTTAAGACTCTCATGTGTAGTACATCTGAAGCATAATTCTCACCTCGCTGCAGTGTCCTTTCACGTGAAACCGATTGGCCACTAGCAAGGTGATTTAGAGTTCCTTGTGCTCGGCTCTGCACATAAAAAAAATTAGCTCCTGCAAAATACAACTATTTTGAACAGAAAAAAAAATATTACTATAGAGAATACATTGGGGGGACGGGAACAAGGAGTCTACCACTCCTATAGTATATGAAAATAACAAGACAACACTCAAGAAAGTGTAGCTCTCCAATCTGTACAAAGCTCAAACACAAAAACGCCCCTATAGGACCCATGGCAAAATGCCAAGTATGGGTATGTGGTTTGTAAATTAATAGATACCCAGTGAGAGGGTTATATTTAGCCTAATTGTGTCGCAATATGTGAAGGTTCATTTATTCGAGTCACTTACAGTATTATCTATGTAATAACCTGTTAATAATTAAATATTAATCTTATTTCCTAAAAGCGTTGTTGGGTCTCCAACGTTTAGTTTTATTTTGATGATAACAATAATTAGTAAATAAATTAATTAAATGGGTCCTCTCCATAGGATTTTTATTATAATTGTTTTATTTATCTTATTTACTTTTATCAAAAATATTTTCTAAATCTTATTTAATTGATTTTCTTGATGTTTTAAAGTGTTAAATAAATTGGGTCATGCATTGTGGAACAAAAGTCATATGTTGATTATCAAATGCTTGTTTGACCGAATTTCAATTTTTATTTATTCTCAAATTAATTTTATTATTTAAAAATCTCAAAAATTATTTTTATTTTTGGGTAAAATTATTTTATTGCTTATATATAATATAATATAAGTTATATATATAATATATTATATAATATATATATATATAGTTAACGTGTATATATATATATAGCGTGACAGTATGTATATATATAAATTATAATCATTACTAATTGTAAGTTTTTTTTATCTGCATGCATGTTTTATTTTGATATGATATATATATAGTATACATATAGGCGTGTGTTATATATATAGTGTCAACATATTTACAAGTGTTATATAAGTATGAAATCATTGCATATTATATAAGCTTCATGTGTGCATAATATTATATATATATATATATATATATATATGAAACGCATGCATGCATGCATACACTTAAATAATAAACTATCATATATATTATATACTTACATCTGTACTATAGATATATATATATATATATATACCTTCCATGTATGCATTCTTTATTAAATGTGCAAGTGTGTGTATATCTAAGTGTGCTGGTATGGTTTCACATTTGGTCAAAATATATAATAATTGCATGCATGTGCTGGCAAGTTTTAGTGTCAATCATTTTGGGACATCAAGAAACCGTGTATGTGCCGGCCATATATTAAAAGCTTCAAACCATGTTGGTCAAATGAGGTAATAAATGATAAGTAGTAGGAAAATGGCCCAAGCGGATTTTGCTCTTCTTCCGCTGTAAATATTTGTTCCATCTGGTCCGTTAATTTTAAAAATCTTTCATCCAAACCGTTCATTCAAAATCAGATTTTCAAAATTATCATTTTACCCCTGACTTCAAAAATCTATAAATAGGAGGCTTTTCTTTCATTTCTAATTTGTCAATTCACTTTCAAAAAAAGATTATTTCTCTCCCACATACTCTCTCTCTAAAAAGCTTTCTCTATCTCTTCTTACAAAAGTTCTGATTATTTGAGAAGAGAAAGTTGGTCTAAACATTTTGAGATAAGTTATTTGATTTATTTATTTGAATTATCTCTTGCTTATTTATATTTATAGATATACGAATATAAATTGTTCTACACAATTCTATATATCTATATTTCATCTATTTATCAAATAAAAGAATACTTGGGTGCCGCAAGGCTACGGAGATACACCTCTACGGAGAGGAATTCGAACCGTAAGATTCCTTATAGTCTTCAGTAACCTTTTATTGATATTATTTATATAAATATCGTAAAATAGATACGACACTTGATAGCTCAAAACAACACTGAGATACTTCTCCAAAAAGAGTAGTCATCCGAACCGGATTTGAGAATCGTAGTGATCTATTGAAAATATTTATATAAATATCAATTGTGAAAATTATAAATTTTGTCATATTTAGACGCCGCAAGGCTACGGAGATAAACCTCTACGGAGAGAGGAATCCAACTGCATTTATTCCTTATAGTACTAAGTGACATTATTTATAAAAGTTCACATAATAGATAAAATATTTTTATATATTGTTTGAGTTAAACAATAATATTTGTTATATCAAGTATTGCTTAACCGATTTATTTATTATACTTGATATTCGCTCATCACAAGTATTTGTTCATAAATTTATTTATTCATAAAATACTTGTTGCATAATATAAAAGTTATTTAAACTTTTATTTCACAAACTTAAGTGAATATATCTGCTTAATTAGAAGCATATTTGATTTAAAGCTTAAAATAATTTATTTGCTTACTCGTAAGCATTTTCACTCTAAAAAGTTATTTAAACTTAAAGTGACTTTTCTTTACTCCATAAAGAATAAATAATTCTTTATAATTTGCATTAAATTATATATCTGCTTACAAAGAAGAATAATTTCTCAAGTATAAAAGTCTTTGAACTTTTATAAATATATTTGCTCTTTAATTGATATCTGTTTATTTAAGAAGCATCAATCTGTACTAAATTATATCTGCTTATTTGAGAAGCATCCATCTGTATTAAATTCTTATTTGTTTATTTGAAAAGCATCAATCTGTACTAAATTCTTATCTGCTTATTTGAGAAGCAAATTATTGTAAAATCATTTGTTAAAAGAGAAAAGGTCAGAGTTAGTTTATTTTATGTACCTGTGAGAAAGACGAGTAATTCTTCGACCAAGACCACAGTCTTAGAGAGGTCAGCGGGAAGTTGGGTCTCTAATGTACTTGTGAGGTGAGGAAGAGGTTGTTGTTTCAAGACCAGATCATAGAATAGAATTGAACTCAAAAGAAGTACAACTAAGCTTGAGGAGGGAGCGGAAAGCTTGCTGTCCAAGATAGATTAGTTGGGAACAGTTGGAAGTTTGTCTATAAAACTTTGTAAAGGCTTCTCCGCCTGTTGAAGGAGTATTTATTACTGATAGTAATAGGATCTCAAGTCCTGGAGAGGAGCTTGAGACTGGACGTAGCAGCATACCCGGGATGTATGTTGTGAACCAGACAAATCTCTGTGCATTGTGTGATTGAATTTTTACTGTCTTACATATTAATTTCTAACACTGCAAATTAATTATCCAAAAATTCGAAAAGGCCTAATATAATTTTTAATTGGTAATAATCTATTCAACCCCCCCCCCCCTACCTATATTATTATTGGACTTTCAAGCGTAATTGAATTGAAAAATGTAAGTTGCTAAAAAATTTATTTCATTTGGAAAGTTAAATTCTTTTATAAATAATTAATTTAATTAAAATTGAGGAGTCCATTAGGGTTTTGGTAACTCCTATTGTTTTCTTGTTATATTTAAGGAGTGTTAAATGTAACCCTAATTTTATTCTAATTTGATTAGTTAAATTCCCAAGTAGAATTCTCATGTGCACTGCAATTCATTAGAAAAATCATAATTAATTCATCCGATGTTGGAATTGAGTGAATCCAAAGCCTATTTCTTCAATTTTTCATCTCTTCTTTAATTGTTGAAAGGGAGAAAAGTCATTTGACACCATGTTACTGCCTTAAATTGATGAAAACCACAACTTGTCCTAATTCCAGTCACGGTTTTCAGCCATACTTTTAGAAATTCATAACTCAGTCGTATTAACTCCGAATCGATTGATTCTTGAACCTATTCCATGCATCTTTTCGAGAGTTACAATTTTTATAAAGATTTTAAAGACTCTAAAAGACCATAAAATCATATTCTTTATTGTTGCGTAGTGAAGAAAGACGAATAAGGAATGTAAATATTAATTTGTATTTTGATTTTAAGTTCAGTTACGAGTGTTTTTAAATTAAAGATTGTTTTTAAATAAAATATAGGCATGGAATTAGATGTCATGATAATCGGAAAGAGAAGATAAATTTATATAAAGGAATATAATTTGATTGAATGTAAACGTTGAAATCTGAAAATTAGTTTCATATTTTAAGGTCTATTGCGTGGGCTATATCTCTTAATCCAATCACTGAATCGTTATAATTTTTGGATATGTTATACATATATTATCTGAGAATATGTTCACCAATTTTGAACAATTAAATATTAATGTACGATTTGTTATGAATTTTAAGAAGTGGTTGGTCTCAGATTTTTCAAACAAATTTTCAACAAGTTTTAATATTTAAAAATATACTCCCTCCGTCCCATATTAGACTTACTAATTTCCTTTTTAGGACGTTACCAAATAAATGTCCTATTTATATATTAGTAACTATTTTTATCTTATTTTTTCACTTATACCCTCATAATCTTTTTAGTCAACTTTTGTTGAAAACTTAAGAAATGATAAAAAAATTACATTGAGAAATGGTATATTGCTATACTACATTCTTTTTCATATACTTATTGGAATGTGAGAATAACAACAAAAATGATAGTAGCCTGAAATTAATACCAACAAATGTGGAGAGTTTGCATTTATAGGCATGTGGATGTAATTAGTGGGTGGGTTTGGAGAGAGAAATATAGGAATGTGAGAATAACAATAAAAAGATTTAGAGAATTCATGTGGAAACTAATAAGGAATAATTAATGTTGGGGTTGAATGGATACTTCAATTAACAAGTAATTTAGAAGGGGCAATTTAGGTAAAAAAATTATATTATTAATTAGTGTGCCAAAACCAATTAGGACGTTTAATACGGGATGGAAGGATTATAACTTAATGATTTTAAATCCGATTTGGGTGACTCTTGAGGGTAAATTGGAATATTTGACGTCTAGTTCTGTTAAAATTAATTAAATTGAAAAATTATTATAAAATCAAATTGATACGAGTTATACAATGGTGGACAAAGGTCTTAAAAATAAATTGTCAAATTAATATTAATTAAAGGTAACTTGAATGAATTATGAATTATTTTGAAATTATTAGTTTGGATTATATTTAATTCGAGGTGAATATGTTTAAGCGGTGAATAACATTTCATATTTGATAACGTTAGCATTTTAGGGTAAAATTTTGTGAAGTGTGCTATAAGTGGTTTTGAGTATCAAGTACGGATTATGTACTCCGCTCCTTTGATTATTGTTGTATTTTATATATCTCGTGATATCTCGTCATTCTTTACTTTTTTTCTTCTATTTTGGTTGGCACTCCACACTCTTGAATAGAAGTTTGATATTTGATACATCGACTTTATTATGTAATTTGAAATATTTTTCTTCTATTATAATTTGAACATAGTTCATATTTCTTCAACGATACTACCATTATGTTGATTTGTTTGTACTGCTAACCATTCAGAATTTGGGTACTCGCTTAATTGTTCCGTTTCTAGTCAAATCCTTATTTTGCTTTGGTTTGGTCTAGATATTATGAACATATTTTGTAATCTTTTAAATTTGTTCTTCATGCATAGAACTTTATTGATCTTTGTAGAAGCGGTACATGTTTCATTACTTTGGATGTATTTTGCCTATGATTTGATTTGGTTCAACTTGTATGTTTAGAACCTTTTATTGGTATTATATCGCATATGTTGTGACATCGTATCTTTGAAAAATAAGCGATATCTAAGTTATAACTTATAATCACCTATACTATCGGCATGTCCTCTTGGTAGTTGGTCTCGAGGCATTCTGTGGCGGTGTGATCAATCCAAAGTGTATCATTTTGTATGTTTGATATGGGTGAGCTTTGGCCATTTGATATGTTTGTTCAGGATGAGTATGGGTCGACCCTAGTTTTCTATTATGTTTTGCAGATTGGTGATGTTTGTGCTAGAGACACCTTCTGATTTGCATGCATTTGAATTCGCAATCCGATATCCGATATATGATTTGCCTGTGTGGCATTATTTTGACTTGCCTATGTGGCAAGTCATATTTATGTTTTGTTCTTAGCTCAGTATGAAATAATCACTTAGCCACTATGATTTAGCCTTCTTGCTTTTTTCGTTAATTATGTTGATTTAAATATATTTTATTCATACTTTAGTGATTATATTATCATCGGTATTTATGTTAAAGACTCTGTTCAGTATTTTTTCAGTTGAATCCGTATCGTAGTTGTGCATCTTTTGTATATCTTTATCCGTACTAGACAATTGGCTCATGCTGTATTTTTCTTGCAGGGGCGATTTAGGGCTTTGTGTGATGAGAACTACCATTGACCTAATAGGTTTATTTGATTTTAGGTTTTGATTATTGTGGAAAGTTTTGGAGAATTGTTTTTAATTCGACATTTATGGATTATAAATTATTAGATATTTGAAGTTATTAGTGTCTTGTCTACTATTTTTTAGGTTTGTTACAATCTATGTATTTGTATATGTAAATATATAAATACATAGTATATAATTTAAGATAATATTTAGAAGATTTAGTTCAAATTATAATAAAACTCTAGAAATTTAAATTTTAAATTACGAACTCTACAATTCATAAGCCTGTGATAACCGAATAATTCACAACTTTTCAAAAACACAGGTGAGCAGCAAACGCCCTTCTAACTGTGCTTACATAACACAACGAACAACCCTTTATTTTAGCGATAAGATTATCAGTTTGTGTGAAATAGGCATGTATAAATGAACTGTCTTCATTTTTCAATTCAAATATTTCTTCCACTAGGATGATTTGAAGGACATTCACATCCCCACCGATAATTGTTTTCTAGAGAGTTAGCAAATGATTCCACAAAATGAATAAAACAAATAGGAAACCAATTGATATACAAGAGATCCCAACCAGAAATTACAAAAAAAAAACTCTCCAATAGTCAAATGAAAGAATCAATAATTTCTTTACCACATTTTGTTTATGGAAGTATGTATTTGCTCAAAGATACTAGGTAAACCTCTTTCAAACACAAAATCTTTCAGTGGTGTTTGCCAACGGAATAAAAGATGTAGGACAATAACAATCAAGAACAATAGCAAACCTGGCCCCCTGCATCTTTAGCAAAGGTTACTTCTTCTGACCAATTGTCCTCACTAACAACCCTTCCGCAAAAAGAGCAGCATCTGAGAAAATATACAATCATAGCTCGCGTTACTAATGCACAAAAAAATCATACCTCTCCCACGAAAAATAAATATTCTCCATCGTATATAAGAGTATATACACACACACACTAAGACACCCAAACTATGCTTAATTTAATTCTACGAGGATAAAAAAGAATCACAAGCAAGAACAGATAAGAGTCCCTCACAGTTTGCCATCAGCAATTTCAGGACGATCAATATGTACCGCACAACTTTGACACCATAACCCTTTTGACCTGAAATATATCAGATTACAAACTCAATCACTCAATTTGCAGGTGTCCTAAACTAAAAGTGTCAAAAGTATATTGAAATTAACCTGTGTTTCATAATTTTCCACCAAAATTCAACCACACAACAAAATGATTATAAAAACACACACTTCCAAAACAACTCCAGTAGCTCGGATAGAATATAAACAATTTACATTTGTAATGAGGTAAAATGGAGCAGAATTTTCACAAACTATTTGTATGATAAAAACAAAAGTTGCATAATCCGTAATCAAATAAAACAAAGAAGCATGCAGTTATAAATTTATATGCAAATACCCCATTGAGAGGGTCGGTGGGAGGTAGCCTTAATTGAATTGCTCCAACAGTTGCGAAGGAGAGAGGGTGTGGGGGGGTAGGGTTTTGGAATAAATTTTTTAGGACAAAATCGATGAAACGGAAGAGATCCGAGAAAATGGAAAGGATAAAGGCCCCTAAATGACCGCTCAGTGACTCCACCAGTCCGACGAAATCTAAGCCAGTGACGACTCCAATTATGACGACGTACAGAAAACCCAAACGGAAGGCGAAGAGGACTAGAGGAGAGAGAAAGGGGGTTTAGGGGACAATTTAAGATCCGAAAGGAGACGGTAAGGAGACGGTTGAGTTCAATTGAATTGCTCCAAAACCGATAGAAGAGTGTGGCGTCCCAGTTGCAGAGGAGAGAGGGTGTGGGGGTTTGGTGCTTAGGATAGAGATGAAGAAATCGACGGTAGTTTATGTAATCTACTGCCGGTATCAATTTGTGTTTGGTTAATAAAAAATACTTAAAACTAATAAAAAGTAAAAAGTGCTCAATACTAAAAAAAATATCACTTATTTCATTTGTAACTTATTTAAAAGTGAAAATTTTGAGAAGTATAAAAGGAGCAATGCGTAGAATTATTAAAATAAACATAGATGGATTAATAATATATTATGTCAAACTTTATTATTAATTAAATTTGACAAACAATGAGAAACTCTAAATTTTTCATAAATAACAATTACAAACCGTTTTAAAAATTTAATTACCAAACACTTTCTATTTATTAAACTAATTATAAACAATTTAAAACACCATTTAAGTCAATTATGCGGATAAGAACTTAAACTTAAAAATGTCGTGTCAATGAGAATTTGACTATTTTATGCTTAAAGATAAATGATTTCTTTTTACTATATAGGCTCGATCGAGCTTATATTATTACGACGTTGTTTATGCAAAATTGAATAAATTCGAGCTTAGCCTTGATATACATTCCACTCTAATATTATTTATGGCCAACAATTCAACATAATATATCCATTTATACAAAATATTATTGGCTCCAAGATAATCTTTTTCTCATGACATATTCACAATTCATGCACCTACCACAATATTTGGAGTGCTAAATTAAACCTCACACCTCTTAATTAACATATTTTTATTAAAATTATGTCATTTTGGAGATTCTTTTGTCCCGCTTATTTTTTTTATTTACAAAAAATTAATCCATGATCTCATTTATTTTTTTTAAAAAAAAATTCAAAACAATATAATTTTAATAAATATATAATATTTAAGAGAGGCATATTGTTTTCCAAAATATACTATTATTTCAATTGTAAGTATAAAACTTGCACATTATAATCTGCCAAGAGGCTATAGATTGTACTATTATATTCACGACATCTTTGTCAGGCACGTGCGCACAAGAGCAGATCTTCTATTCTCAAATTTTATATTCCTCTTGTGTCCTCTCACTTAAATTTTGACACATATTTTTTATTTAATTTTAAAATTAATTAATGTTAAGTAAGACACTAAATATCAAAATTTAAATGAAAAGAAAAGAGACAGAAAAATTAATGACAGAGGATGTGCTCTTCATGCGCGCTGCATCAATATAACTATTACGCACGTTAAAAAAAATAAACTAAGGAACCAACCGTTTTCGTATTTATCATGTGGTGCCCAGTGCCCACAACAGACTACTACTTTGAGGAAATTTTAAATTTAGTGGAGTAGTATTATACTAAATAATTACTGTTATTCAATTTGTCACTACAATCCATAATGATACTTACAATCAATGTAATAGTAATAATACATGTGTCGGACCACGTTTTTTAAATATAGTTTTTTCCAAAAAAAAAATATATTTATGTAATAGTAACTAAGTTGGTGTTGTGATTGTATCTTTACATCCTATCTTTTAATGTATCTTAATAATTTATATTTTTTGTATTCGTAGCTTAGATATATTAACTATTCAGAGTTCAATTAAAGTATTTGGACACAATTATAATTTTTTATTTATGTATTTGGTATAAGAATTTTTTAAATCAACATTATACCTTGTATATATATATATATAAATGTATGTATACTGTAACGTTCATATTTGCAGAGATTACGACTGATTAATTTGCATGAAGCCAAATGAACCGAATTATTTATTTATATACCACCACTATGCAGATAAAGCACGTAGTGAACATTTTATTTTTACCTCTACAAGTCAACGTAATTACCAGAATGACATCGCACACTATTTGCGACTTGTTAGAATAGGTCCATTACAATGAAAAAGGAAAATCTGTGGGGCTTATAAATCATTAAAATTCTGTGATTTTATTTTTTTAGTTTACTTAAAACACTGGAGTTATGATTTTCTGGAAAAGTTAAGTACGGGTAAGAAGCAACTCAATTTTCATTCTTCGGATTTCTTCCATGAGGAATTGATTAGATGAAGTTTATTTTTGAAGTAAATTCCATTAATTACCAATAGAGATTTAGAAAGACCCCAACTTTTATAAACAAAAGCATTTAATTTTCTATAAATATTATTTTCAATATTATGGAATAAATTTGATATAATGTTATAAATTGTGGGTAATAGTTATAAATTTTGCAGTAAGCAGTTGTTATAAAATATTAATTTTATTTATAATATTCTTTTGTCGAATATTCGCATTTAACCAATTTCAATCGTTAATGAATTAATATGAACCAAGATTATTAAGTAGTAGCTTAAAACTTACAAAATTATCTTTCTATAAAATAACTATGAGGAGTGCTATCATTAAAATTGTTGAACTACCCTTAGTAGAAAAGACAAAGAATACTGCCGTAATTGATAAGAAGACACGATATCGATTATCGATCTTTACGTTGAAGTTCACCACCTATCTTCAATTATCTTACAAAGAATCGCTACATCATATCTCTTATATTATTGATTCAATTATCATCGCAAAGATTATCCGTACATATAATATATTATAGATTAAATCAACAATCGAGATTTATGTTTATATAAATGATTAATAATCATTGAAAGATTAAATATGTATTGATTAAAAATAAAATGATTTGTGGTAATATTTATTCAATCATCATGTATATAAAGAGTCTATTATGAGACGTTTGTGGTAAGTTTGATTATTTTACAAAAATGGTATGTCATCATCTAAGAAATTTCTTCATCGATAATTTACCTTCGCCAATAAGTAATTACCTCATGAATAGTAATTACCTTTTAGTGAATAAGTAATTACCTTCGTCAATAGTAATTACCTTTACGCGTCGAGGCGAACCACTATCGTTTCACATTCTGGCCAAACCACTTTTCTTTCACATCACCAAATGGCTGCCCACTCATTTTCATACTAAGGCGGTCTTTAAGCTGAAATCTTCTATAAATAGGGCTTAGTTTCATTATTTTTCACTTAATTCATTCGAGTTTATATAGAAAAAGTATAGAGAATAAGAGATAGAAGAAGATTTTTACTACACTATCATTAGATTCATTCATCCTACCAAAAGTAAGTGGTGTTATTCTTTTCTTATTCACGTAGAGAATCGTTGTATTCCATCGCTTATTATTCTGTTGGAATAACCTCAGATACGCCAGTTTCTTCTATACTTGGTGACATTCTTCATTATTCATTGGAACATCTCTATGTCGTGTGCTTTTCTGGCGATCTTGCCCGCTTTTATTATTATTATTCCGTTTGGAACATCCCGTGCTCATGTGTTTACACCGGACTCTGCCCGCCTTTATTATTATTATTCTTTGGAACATCCTGTCATGCGCTTTTTTCTGTCAACCTTGGATTCCATTCTTTATTATTCTCGTTGGAATATCCCGTCATAGGCTTTTACGCCTGACCCTGGTTCGTTATTTATTATTTTGTTAGAATAACTCACCCTTGCTGCGCATCGCATGCGTGGTGATTTCTTTTGTTGTTCCATTCTTTATTATACCCCAATTGGTTAAAACTTTGATTTATATACTCCATGAAATTAGTGGAATATCTCGATATTCAAGGCTTCATCCAAATGTCATCTTTCACGAAAATATTCTTCTCAAGATTCTCGAATTTTACTCTACAAAGTTAAAGATTGTGATTTTAGATGTTATTGGTTCCTAGATAAATTAATTCTCGAACTTGTTTTATCAATTTATATATCATCATATCATCCTCATATTTATATTTTTTTAGAAAGTCGTTTCAGAACAGAGAAGATGCATAGATGACTCTTGGTAAGATTATGACCAAGCGATTATTCGCAGAAATCACGACCGTGAATATTATAAATGATTTGGAAAAATCCTCATCGTCAGAAATAATTGATGAATGATTGTTGGCGTGATCACGACTATTAATGAATACAATAAATATTCTCTACCAGAGTAGTCATTTAATAATTGTGGTCGTATATCTTAAAGAATATCTTTAATCAGTAAGTGCGAGGTGATTCGATGACGTGAAATATTTATTAAAGTTGAATTCAAATAATAAAATGATGAAAAACCTTTAAATCATAAAAGATAAGAGATTTTATTTTCTACTGACTTTTTAAATGGATCATTTGTTCACCGTAGCTTAAACTCGATGTTCATTATATTTTATCGGTTTAATGATCATTGTGAAATTTAACGATAATTTATTCTGCGTTATCTTACCATAATATTTCTTATCGAAGCTTAGTTGAACACCCTTTCTTTCACTATTCTCTTGAAAAACGGTAATATAAATTTGGGACGAAATGTCGAAGCGAAGAATAGGCCCGATGATAAGATTAGTAATCCCTCACTATTCCAAATGCTAAATAGTGCGATAATAATAATAAATGGCGACTCTTTTTGAGTTTGATGATCTCTAAGAGACAATATTCAGATTTAAACTCACGCTTTATATCGTATTGCATACCTGCGCTTATATTAGTAAATTGTATTTAAATTACAGATTACGATCCGACTACCCAAGATGGGTGATGATACCTAATTTTGGGAAGCGTCACACAAGATTACATAACGCAGCATGCAAAGCACGCAGAGAAAAATTCTACGCAATATTAGATTCTATTGATCAATTGACCAACTTACAAAAAAATAAACTTCATACTAACCGATCCTTGCGAACGTTTGTCATCAGTACCGAAAAAAAGGACACTAGTTATTCCATGACTTCAGAGTCCACTCTTTAGTGGCATCTTCGTAGATAATGGGGCAACCATGTCTCATTTCAAATCTTTGATAACCTGAAACGGAAAAAAAAACACCAGAAATCTACAAGCCAGCACCAAGCACGCTGCACAGGCACGCAGCTCCAGTCGATACCACAATGTCCAATGCACCACGTGGCCTACACCTGTCTTACGTGTCCTCCCTGACGTGGCACCACTCCCCACTTTACCCTTCTAAAGCATCCCCTACTTCTTCGTTTTCCCATTCCATTACTCTCTCTCAACTTTATTACACTTATATATTTCATACCAAAGTCCTGAGCTTCATCTCTCTCTCTATTTCATCTCATCATTTTGTAAATCTCATACTGTAAATTGGAGCTGATAAAAATGGCGGAGAATTGCAGCCGAAAGCTCTTAGTAGAAGTCTCCAACGCAAAGAACTTAATGCCTAAAGACGGACAAGGAACTGCAAGTGCTTATGTAATCGTCGATTTCGACGGCCAAAGACGAAGAACAAAGACCATAACCAGAGATCTTAATCCCCAATGGGACGAAAATTTGGAGTTCTTAGTTCATGATACAGAATCTATGCCTTCCGAAATACTCGAGCTGAATGTCTACAACGATAAAAAGACCGGCAAAAGAAGCACTTTTCTCGGTAAAGTTAAAATCGCCGGAAGTACTTTTCCAAAATCAGGTTCGGAGACATTGGTTTACTATCCACTGGAAAAAAGAAGTGTTTTTTCTCAGATCAAAGGCGAGATCGGATTGAAGATCTGGTACGTAGACGAAGAGCCACCTCCACCTCCGGCGGAAGGTGAACAAAAATTGGAGGCTCCTCAGCCGCCTGCAGCGGAGAAGCCGGCGGAGAAACCAGAAGAGAAAAAACCCGAGGAAAAGAAGAAAGAAGAAGATAAAAAACCAGCCGAGGAAGCTAAAAAGGAGGAGAATCCTAATCCGCCTGAAGCTCCAAAACCAGAGAAGGCTACCGTACAGGCGGCAGAAGCCGCGCCACCACCGCTTGGACCTCCTGCAGCAGTGGTGGAGAATCCTCCGGTAGTTTATGCAGAGAAACCAAAACTGGAAGAAAAGCCGGTGACCGGAAAAGGACCTAATCTAAATGTAAATGATCTAGAACTCCGGTCACTTGCAGGCGATCGAGGCCGTATCGCGTACGATCTCGTTGATCGGATGCCATTTCTCTATGTCCGAGTTCTGAAGGCGAAAAGAGGCGATAAAGATCAGACCGGCACATCTGTATATGCCAAGCTCGTGATTGGCACACACAGTATCAAAACTAAGAATCAAACAGATAACAAAGATTGGGACCAAATTTTCGCATTTGATAAAGATGGTCTCAATTCAACCTCACTGGAAGTTTCAGTCTGGGTTGAGAAGAAAGGTGGGGATAATAACTCTACTGAGAGCAGCTTGGGAATGGTGTCGTTTGATTTACAGGAAATTCCTAAGCGAGTTCCACCGGACAGTCCATTGGCACCGCAATGGTACACTCTAGAAGGTGGCTCGCCGGACGGTTCGACTGAGGTCATGCTCGCCGTTTGGATCGGTACTCAGGCCGACGAGGCTTTTCAGGAGGCCTGGCAATCAGATTCCGGCGGGGTGATACCGGAGACGCGAGCCAAAGTTTACTTGTCTCCGAAGCTGTGGTATTTGAGGCTAACGGTCATCCAGACCCAGGATTTGCAGTTAGGTTCGGGTTCCGAGCCTAAAGTCAAGAATCCGGAGCTATACGTTAAGGCTCAACTGGGGCCGCAGCTATTTAAAACGAGCCGCACGGTCAGCTCATCCAGCTCGTCTTCTAATCCCACGTGGAATGAAGACCTTATTTTCGTGGCAGCCGAGCCGTTTGAGCCGTTTTTGGTGATTAATGTGGAAGATGTATCTAACGGACAAACTGTGGGCCAGGCTAAGGTACACGTGGCAAGCATAGACAGGCGTACGGATGACCAGTCAGAGACAAGATCAAGATGGTTCAATTTGGTTGGCGATGAGAATCGACCCTATACAGGGAGAATCCATGTCCGAATTTGCCTTGAGGGTGGCTATCACGTGCTTGACGAGGCTGCTCACGTGACCAGTGATGTCCGAGCAACGGCAAAGCAATTGTCCAAACCACCCATTGGGTTACTAGAAGTGGGGATCCGCGGGGCTACTAATCTTCTTCCGGTTAAAACAGCTGATGGTACGCGCGGGACCACAGATGCATATGTCGTGGCAAAGTATGGGCCCAAGTGGGTTCGCACACGTACGATCGTGGATCGATTTAATCCGCGATGGAATGAGCAATACACTTGGGATGTATATGATCCCTGCACCGTACTCACCATAGGGGTATTTGATAATGGAAGGTACAAGCATGATGAAGCAGGAAAGCCGGACAAAGATGTACGTTTAGGGAAGCTACGTGTACGGTTGTCCACGCTGGATACTAATCGTGTGTATATGGGCTCATACTATCTTACTGTGTTGCTTCCTAGTGGGGCCAAGAAAATGGGTGAGATTGAAATTGCTGTGAGATTTTCATGTTCATCATGGCTCAGTCTAATTCAAGCTTACACTAGCCCAATGCTGCCTAGAATGCACTATGTGCGCCCATTGGGTCCTGCTCAACAAGACCTTTTACGCCACACGGCCATGAGGATTGTCACCGCTAGACTGGCCCGGTCGGAGCCGGCATTGGGGCAGGAGGTGGTTCAGTTCATGTTGGACTCGGACACACATATGTGGAGTATGAGGCGTAGCAAGGCTAATTGGTTCCGAGTGATTGGGTGTTTGTCAAGAGCAGCCACATTGGCGCGATGGCTAGATGGAATCCGCACCTGGGTGCACCCACCAGCTACAATATTAGTCCATGTGCTGCTGGTGGCTATTGTGTTATGCCCACACCTAGTGCTGCCCACAATTTTCATGTACGCCTTCTTGATCATAGCACTACGGTTCCGGTATCGCCAGCGGGTCCCAATAACAATGGACCCGCGTCTGTCCCATGTGGAAGCTGTGGGACCAGATGAACTTGATGAGGAATTTGATGGGTTTCCGACCACACGATCAGTGGATCATGTTCGCATCCGGTATGATCGGTTGAGGGCCCTGGCGGGACGGGCGCAGACACTTTTAGGTGACGTGGCAGCACAGGGAGAGCGTGTGGAAGCATTGTTCAATTGGAGGGATCCCAGGGCTACTGGGATATTTGTGGTGGTCTGCCTATTAGCTTCCTTGATGTTTTATGTTGTGCCCTTCAAGGCATTTGTGTTGGGCTCAGGATTCTATTACTTGCGCCACCCTAGGTTCCGTGATGACATGCCATCTGTTCCGATCAACTTTTTCCGGCGACTGCCACCTCTATCGGATCAAATTCTATAAATACTCAACTTTGGGGGTATTATTTATTTATTTATTCTTTGTATTATTTATTTATTCGCAGTGATTTTAGTTTTGTTGGATGATCCACGTGAATTGTGTTAATGCTTCTTTAGCATCGAGTTGAGTTTGGTGAAGTGACCGTTAGAAAACTGTGGGCCATTTCTACGCAAAGGTTGGCATATGATGAATATTTTGACATGTGTTTTTGAGAGGGGTGCCATCAATTATAAATGAAACTAATATCAAAATATCAAAATTTATGTAAAAATAATGTTTCTATCAATTTATACATAGAATATTTACACAAAAAATTTGATATTTCTCACATAAATAGTGATCGACTCATGTGAAAGAAAATATATAAAAAGAGGAAAAAAAGTTGACATATGACAAAAGGTAAAAAAAGATAACAAAGCCATTTTTTGTTAATGGGTTAAGTTCAGATGACCACCTGAGATTTAAGCGGTTTCCCACTTAATCACCTGTGGTTAGTAAACCTACATTTAAACTTTCGACCTTTTGAGATAAAGTGAAAAAGTGTTTTCCGTCTTAACTCTATTACTTTATTTGGCTAAAGACTTAATTACCCTTCATATATATAATTGAAAACGACAAATGCGAAAGGGGTTTTCTTTTATTTCATTTCAGATCGATTTCTAGGGCTAGAGAACGAGCGATCGTGGTGATATTTAGGGCTAGAGAGGCGAGAGAAATAGGGTGTGGGTTTAGTGTGTTCGTGGTGGATCTTAGTGATCGACCGGTTCTCACCTTGCTTGTCTCAATGATACTTAATTTGGTGCCGATTTAGGTAATTTTCTCATTATTCGATAGATATGATATGTTCTTTGTTTTTAATTGTGAGTTGTTTGTTGTATGTATTGCATATTTTTTTGGATGAATTAGTTAGTATATTTGGTCTTGGATAAAGTATGCTCACTACTTTACGCACGCAGTGAGTTTTGGGCATGGTGCTTTTTCTACTACAAAACTCAAGTGGAATAGTTAGTGGCCCCAATGAAGACAATGATAGAATGGGGACATTGGTGAGTGGAACAAAATGCAAGTGTTAGTGTGAACCTAATAACATACCAAGTAGGATGATAGTTGTTGAAAGTAATGTGAAGATGATAATTGTTGTTGGACTTGTGTTTGTATTGCATATGTCGTTATGATGTATTTTATTAATAACAAATGAATGTATAAACTAATGGTAGTTTAGGAGACCTACCAACCATGATGTAATGTTTAATGTTCAATGTTTAATGGTAATGTTTAATGTTGCGTGTTTAATGGTAATGTTTAATGTTCAATGTTTAATGGTAATGTTCAATGTTTAATTTCAATGTTTAATGTTCAATGTTTAATGGAATGTATAAACCACAATGTATAAATCAGTATAACAAGGTATAAATCACAATGATGTATAAATCAGATAACGCTTAATCGACAAAAATTATGTCCAAAAACTACCCATTCAAACATTAAAGAAGAGTTACATTCCAAGTCTCATTACATAATATCCAACTATAAAACATAGTCCAAAAACTTGTCATTTGAAACATTGTCCAAAAAAACTATCTCTGCTTGACAAAGTATACATAATCACACTTGTCCAAAATGCTTAATCGACAAAAAATTATACATTCAAACATTAAAGCCTTAATCCCCCAATCCTCTTTTTTTTGTGATTTGCCTTTCGCTTTTTTTACGGCTCCCATCTTTATGTTCTTCCTCGTAAAGGGTGAGCTTAAAACAAAGCACTATTACTCCACATAGTTGACAAAGTTGATGTGGGATTAGGTTGAGAGCTTGATTTGGGTTGATTAGGTATTTCAAGTAGTTGTAGATTAGCAGCCCTCGACTTGATCGTCCTTTTAGTCCGCAAATTTTGTGACACGGGATTTGGGTGAAAAGGAATGCACAAGTCTAGTAGTCCAATACAAATAAATAATCAAAAATAGTTTACGCTTTACGCGCTTACAACCATTAAAATGTACCTTAAGCAGGATGTCTTGTAGGAATGTCTCATTGTGTTGACCGCGCGAAATGACTCCTTGTTATTTGTCTGAAAATCAAAACATGTTAAACTGTTATAAATAAGAGTTAAAAAAGAGTTAAAAATACGCTTGGAATGTATGAAAACATAAAGAATATACCTTGTTCATTCTTGATTTAGGATGAAAAAGCAATGTACATGCCCTGCTGTTATGCCCTAGCGTTAAACACCTTGCATACGCCACGCTACCACCTTTTTTTGTTGCTTTATGTTGGTTTTTTCGTTCATCTGCAGCCTTTCTTCCGAAGTTTCCTTGATTTGCCAAAGGCTTATGATAGAGTGAGAGGTCAATCTTAGCAAAATTAGAGTGAACCCATTCATGGTGACTTCGCACACAGCTTTATGATAAAGTTGTATATTTTCAAGTATACATCCTTGCTATAAAGATCGATGGCAATAAGCCTCTGGGTCACTCTCCCTATTTGCCCATATCGCATACAAGATGTCTCATATGGAATCCCACTAAGTTGCCACATTTTACAACTACAAGTCCAATCATTCAAATTCACAACCCATGTTCTGTTATTAACTTCTACTCAAATTCCCCAGTGCCCGCATTTCAAAGCAAAGGCATCCCCTACAAGCCTTCTTAATCATTTCCAATTTTTTCAATTCAGGCCCAAGTATTACATACTTGTCCATGCCTTCCTTTTTACCTAAAACCTAACCATTAATTTCTTTCTTATCCATTCTAGCATGTTTATTATACCTTTATCCCTTGCCTCCGGGATGTAATTATTCCATGACTCATTCATGTTGTTTCTACTACATCACACTTACAAAGTGGTGGGAAAAATGAGACACAGCCCAAAAATTTTGGCCCAATAGCCATTAACCACTTAGTCGCTTCGCGTCGACTTTGTGCACCTCCTTCACGGCCGCTTCAAATGAGAACATGTCACCACAACTAGCGCATTCCGTAACAAATCCTAAGCGCCTTTCCCCTAAACTTAATTTTAAAGTTGTTGTACAAATGCTTTAAACAAAATTTGTGTTCATTGTTGGGTAACATTATATTGAACACCTCTACTAGCCCCTTCTGCCTATCAGAAATGAAAACATAACTTCTTGTTTCATTTTCACCTATGTCATCTAGAAGCTGAGTAAGAAACCACTGCCAACTATCTTTACATTCAATTTCAACAACAGCAACTGCAATGGGAAATATGTTGTCATTAACATCTCTTCCTATAGTACTCAGTAGCTACCCTCCAAAAAACCCCTTTAAAAAACACCCATTTAGGCCTATAATAGGTCTACACCCAACTAGGAACCCATGTTTGGAAGCAAGCAGCAAGCCTCATATAAAGCCTCTGAAAAACAGGTAGTGAACCAGGCCTGTCATCTAGACCCTCACTACAAAATTTGAAGACTGTTCCAAGGTTAAACTGTTTGACTGTCTCCACATAATCCATCAGCCTGTTATACTGCTCTCCTACATCACCTTGCATATGTATTAAAGCCTTTCTTTTTGCTCTATATAGGGATGATTTACTTAGAGTAGAGTTACATTCTTTTTGTGCCTTCTTTTTCCATGCCTGCAAATCCCACTTAGATTATCTCTCAAGTCATGATATATTTTTTGGCCAAGTATCTCATTGTCAACAAGATGATTCTTATCCTATCCAAAGACATGATGGTCCCCCCCAAAGATTTTATCTTCAAAGTTTGTTCACCTGCTTGAATCGATGCATGAATCCTCCATTTACAGTTTTCAGTTTTACACTTAGTAGTTATTCTTTTTCTATCATTTTGAATATACTATATATCAAACCCCCCTTTATCAGAAAATTCAACTAATGTTTGTCTAAAAATTTCATGATTTGCAAATTCCATTCCAATCTCAAATTCTATCTTACATATATCAATTGTCTCATTAAACTCCATATATCCATCCCCTTCTAAATTGTCCTCATCATCTGACAGAACAAACTTCCTCCTTAATGCACCTTTCCCTTTTCCATCATCATCATCACTCCACCAATCCTCTACAAATACATCATTCATGTTCACCTTTGGTTCATCTGTTTTTTTTGGGCCTTCTTCGAATATATCATCATCCCTGTGCCCTTCAGATCCTCATCCATCCATGGTGGATGCTCTGCTTTTTCCCCATTATCATTATCAGCTTGTTTTTTGCTGTTTTCCTTTGTATGTTTTATTTGTTTTTTAGGATTTCCAATTTGTTTACCTTTTCCCTTTTCTATTTCTTTGTGATGCCCTTTATCTTTTCTTTTTGCTTCCCTTTATCAGTAGTACCACTTTGGTTAATGTTATCAGTTGTTTCACTTTGAAGTCCAAAGTCTTTTTCATTTTCAATTTGGTTCATGTTATCAGTTGTCAAACCACAAATATACCTAATGCTATCATTTTCAACTTCTTCTGGCCTAACAACTTGTATGGGACCCTTCATTTCTTGTCCATATACATGCACCTCCTCACTCTCAGCATTAACTAAGAAATCAATCATATCAATGACATCTTTGTCATTTTGCATCAATAATGCCCCCTCCATCCCAAATTTCATATCCAGGTACAAGATAATAAATATTCAAATTTGAAACTGGGCATAAAGTAGAGTAGTATTCATGTATATTAAGCAAAGAAAGGTAATCCAACCCAACAGTCTCTACTATTTTTTCACTACCCCCAACATACTTATGTACTGGATCTTTAACAAACTTTCCACCATAATGAAAAACAATTCTAACAGACATTCTGCATTAAAGAAATGAAGGAGAAATGTTTGAATAACATTCAATACTTTATAACAAGTATCACAAAAAGGGAACCAATGTCAGTGGCAAACAAAGGGCAGACACAGGGGGACAAAAATAAAATTAAAGAAAGGGGGACCATAGTAGTGAGCATACTTTATCCAGCACCAAATATACTAACTAATTCATCCAAAAAACATGCATGCATATACAACAAATAACTCACAATTAAAAACAAATAACATATCATATCTATCAAACAAGGAGAAAATTACCTAAATCGGCACCAAATTAAGTATCACAGACCAAGCGAAGGTGGGAACCCAGTCAATCACTAAGATCCACCACGAACACACTAAACCCACACACTATTTCTCTCGCCTCTCTAGCCCTAGATATCACCACGATCGCTCGTTCTCTAGGCCTAAAAATTGATATGAAATGAAATGAGAGAAAACCCCCTTCGCATCTGTCGTTTTTAATTATATATATGAAGGGTAATTAAGTCTTTAGCTAAATAAAATAACAGAGTTAAGACGGAAAGCACTTTTTCACTTCACCTCAAAAGGTCGAGAGTTTAAATGTAGGTTTACTGACCACAGCTGTTAAGTGGGAAACCGCTTAAACCTCAGGTGGTCATCTGAACTTAACCCTTTGTTAATTATTTTTTAAGAGTGAATTGATATTTTAAGTAATAGTTTTATAAATTCTTTCTTATAAATGGATCTTACACTTACGTGACAAGAATCTTGTGACACTATCACATTTTACTTGTATAAATGTGACGCCCCCAAAATAGGTATACATCACCCATCTTGGGTCGCTAGAAAATACATGGTACAGAATACAAATACAACTTAATTATACAATAGTCGTGTAAAATACGACAAAACATAACCTAAGAATTTTAATAAGAATATTGTCATCTAGACAATATCCACACTCAATGGAGTTCTCATTACATTTATTGTCACACTATTTAACAGAATAGTGAGGACTACTAATGCTATCATCTGGACCGTCACTCCGTTTGTAAGACCCCAACTTATTATTAATGAAATTTAATTTTCTCTATTTATTATTTTGAAATAGTAAGGGTTGATTTGATTAATGTGGATAGTTAGGGTAAGATACGCAAATATTTCAAAATAAAGCAGTGGTTATAAAATATTCATCATTTGTCGGGAATATTCGTTTGGTCGTGGAATATTCAGATCGCTTCGTGGGAATATTCGCATGCGACCAAGCAGCGGCCATGTGTGGGCCCCATAACGGAAAAGCGATTGGATGAAGAAAATGACAAATATAAGTTGTTTAAAAATAACTACGTGGTTATTCTGAAGTTATCATCAAGTTAAAATACCCGGTGGTTAAAACACAAGAAGCATACCAAGTATTGCACCAATTGTTGATTCTTACGTGAAGAAGCACTACTCAATAATGGTTACGTAAATTACCGCTCAATATTTTATTGAGTTAATAATTGTTGCGTTGATATTTTATATCTTTGTTGTTTCAATAATTGTCATTACACAAGATTTTTCATTATCGAAGCAATAATTCATATTATCCTAATAATATTATTAGATAACATTATTGGCAATGTCTAGAAAGTTCCTCATCTAAGGAGAGGTTTGGTCACCTAATTGCATGCCACCAGTAGAAGAAATTCTTATTGAAAGCCCCTGCTTTCGCAGGACCGCCACTGTTGTCAATATTGTGATTCTAGTAATATTATTTGTGAATAATTAATTATTGATTCATATGATGAGAAAATATTGATTTTATGTGGATATAGATGGAGAAAATTTTTATTGTGACAATTGTTGAAAATTGATATTTTATCTTTTCCGATAAAATAATTCATTTAAATATATTATTATATGTTAATAATATAATAATGGTGATATTTTTACAACGAATGTGGGATATATGAGTATACGAGGAGGAAGAGTATTTTTGTTGCAATAAATGTTTAAAACATGTTAAACATGCTCTGGTGGACCCCATTTATTGGTGAAATTTGATTATAAACCGTAAAAATCGCCTGCTTGTGGATTTCGGTCAATTTCTATTTGGAATTTGGAAAAATTTTCTTCTTCGCAAAGTTGTAGAGAATTGAATTTCCTATAAAAACTCGCAAGATTCGAATTTTTGATGAAAGGGCTATTTATTATGAATTATTGAATTTCAAGCTCAAAAATAATTGATTTTTGAAGTTTAAAATATTTTTAATTACAAAACGTTTTTTGTGTTTGGTTAGCCTCATTAAACACATGCAAGTTGCTGAATTCAGATGGTTCTAGGTGCGTGAGAATTTGTAATATATATAATATTATTATATTAAATTTTCTGCTTGTGTTCTAAGCAATTTCCTATAAATAGGTGCTTAGGTTAAATTGAAAATCACACCGTAAATCAAGTTTTCTCTCTCTATATTATCGAAATGTATTCTTGTGAGTATTTTGAGTATACTTTGAGTATTGCTATACTGGCAAGTCCAAGTCATAGCCTATATCCTGTTTTACTTAGAAGATCGATCTTCGAGGTAAGGATGTTATTTTCTTCTCAAATGATATTATTTCTTCAATATTATTATCTTTGAAATATTGGTTGGAAATTTTATCAAATTTGAAACTTTTTCATGTCGGGTTACTTATTCATGAGTTACTATTCACGAGTTACTATTCACGAGTACTATTCATGTAAGCGTGAAGATGTTTTTGTGGAATTTCTATCTTTTGGTGTCGAGTTACTATTCACGATACTCACCTTTATTCACGTGATACGACACTATTCACCAAAAAATAAAATTTCTTCTTTTGTCCAAAATATCTATTCGGATACTAGCTTTGATTGTATCCATGTTTTGATCATTCTTGAATTTTACACCACCGCGATTATTTTGAGGTATTTTTTGGACGTGAATAAAACAAAAGTACGAATCCTTAATCCTTAATCTTTGTCATTTTGTTTCATCGGATTCGCTTTTTTAAAATATTTTTCATCATCTTCATCTTAAATGATGATATTATGGAATATCTTTGGCTTCAGTAGTGCAAAGATGAATGATTTCTGAGAATATCTTTGCCCGTTGTGCAAAGATGAACAGTGTTTAGATGAACATGACCCATCGATGAATATCTTTGGCCAGTAGTGCAAAAGATGAATATTTGATTCCGGATGTATATTGATTGATGTTACAGGGATAAAGGATGACGATGAACTTTTAAATTCATACATGTAAGATAGTAGTTTGCATTCTCTTAACTCTTCTAATGAATTATTATTTCAGCGCGAATATTGATTTAAAATTTGTTGTCTATTGTATTCTATTATATTTTTCCTCGTTGAAGACTAACGATAATTTGTTGTATATTATCTTAGTCATAATATTCTTTTATCGAAGCTAGTTGAGCTCACCCTTTTCCTTTTGTTCCATTTTTCTTCTCGTGAGGCGAGAATATAAGCGAAAGACGCAGTCGGGGTATGGAATGAAGGTTTTAGAAAGAATTGTTTAGTAGTCCTCACCATTTTTATAAAATAATGTATCAATAAATGTGATGAGGATTTATTTGAGTATAGATATTGTCTGTAAGATAATATTTGTATTCAAACTCACGCTTTTACTGGTTGTAATAATAAAGTTGTAGTTGTTTACGTACTCATGTATTGACAACTCGGAATGGGTGATGTATACCTATTTTGGGGCGCCACACCGCTCCTCGACTAGTCCCGCCACGTTCTCAATTTCTAAAGAAACAAAGTGAAAGAAAGGGTGAGCTCAACTAGCCCAAGAAAGAAATATTACGACTAAGATAATGCGTAATAAATTATCATTAGTCTTCAACCATGTTAAACTGATAAAATAAAATAGACATCAAGTTTAACTGCAGCGGAATAAGCAATCCATTAGAAGAGTCAAAGAGAGCATGATATCTACTATCTTCTATATATGTTTTAAAATATTTTCATCAATTTTTATCATTTGAGACTCAAATTAATAAATAAACCACATCATCGAATCATCCCCAGACCACGGCCAAGGATATTCATTAAATCATCAATGGTCATGACTATACCGAATAATCCCTGGTCATAATCATACCAAAAATTGTCCATCAATGCACTACAGGCCAATGAGGACTTTTACCACATCATTCGTTACATTACGGTCATGATTATACCGAATAATTCATGGTCAAAATTATACCAAGTCCATCTTATGCATGTAAGCCAAAGATGACTTTCATCAAAATATAAGCATGAGGATGATGACAATGATATAAGCAATAATCAAACGAAATCAAGGATAAATATTAAAGACTTTAAATTTATCCAATATTATCAATTACTTAATAAACTCATAATCTAATATTATTAATATTATAATAATATTTTAATCACTTCTTAAACTTATAAATAATTTATTTCAATTGTTTACACTTTACCAAATAATGCATTTTAATCATTCAAAAATGCCATACTCATAAGATTTCATCACCAATGATCAAATCCCTCATCAAAAATCTGCATATACCCTATATAGGATTCCCAAGTCATAAAATTCTATTTTTCAATTTTGTTACTTCACATAACATATTTAATTCATTTACTCATAACTAGTTCATTTTTATGAAAAATACCAAATCACCCCAAAAAATATTTCTTTTACGGGATTTAGCGAATATAGTCCCATATTGAACATATATTTTTCTTTAATTTTTAAAATTCATTTACTATTTTTCATATGGCCAAAACTGCCAAATATTTAGACATTTATCATAAATTGTACTTTTGTCCAAAAATTCTGAAATTTACAGAGTATACTCCTGCTATATACATGTACTCCCAATAAAAATTTCACCAAATTTGGAGTTAACCACAAAGAGTTATAAGAGTTTACTTTTAAAATAGTTTTTTCCCACAAAATCCATAACTCTTAATATATACATCCAAAAATCGCCATTTTTGGACACAATGTAGAAAACTCATCAAATTATCATTTTAAATTTTTCCATAATTTTTTAGGGTCAGAAAAATTACGAAACTGTCCCTAGAAGAAACCCCTTTTGAATGAAAATACTATTCATATGAATACAAAGGATCATTCACCATGCATGCGTAATCCACATGATGTGTTATTCCAACGTAATAATAAAGAATGGAATAACGTAAGAATTCACCATACATGCGATAGATCGCAGACATGTGTTATTCTCAACGAATAATAAAGAATGGAACCGTGTCACGCGAAATCGCATGCATGAGGATATTCCAATGTAATAATAAAGAATGGAACTGGTCACGCGTAAACCGCATGCATGTGATATTCCAATGTAATAATAAAGAATGGAACCAGTCATGCAAAAACCGCCATGATTGGATATTCCAATGTAATAATAAAGAATGGAATAACAACGAGAAATTCACCAGCATGCGATAAACCACACGCATAAAGTTATTCCAACGAATAATAAATAATGGAACCAGTCATGCAATACGCATGCATGTGATATTCCAATGAATAATAAAGAATGGAATAATGAAGAATTTCACCATGTATGCGGTATTGAGAGATAGATAGTTATTCCAACATAATAATAAGAAATGGAATAACAATGAAGAATTTCACGATGTATGCGATTTCTTGATAAACAAAGTTATTCCCAACGTAATAATAAAGAATGGAACCAGTGTCAAATGCGTAATTCGCATGCGGATAGGATATTCCAAATGTAATAAAGAATAGAACCAAAGTTATCGTAATCCGCATGCATGTGATATATTCCGCGAGAATAATAAAAATGAAATAACAATGAGAATTCACGTACATGCTATGAATCAAGATGCATGTGTTATTCCAATGTAATAATAAAGAATGAAATAATGTAAGAATTTCACCATGTATGCGGTATTTGATGTATAGAGTTATTCCAACATAATAATAAAGAATGGAATAACAACTCTTACGAGTATCGAAAGAAAATAATTCTCTTCATGGATACGAATGAATAATACCCTTACCTTAGAAAAAGCTGATAATCGTAGTAGAGAGTAATGAGACTTCTCTTCTTCTTTCTCTCTATAATTTCTCTCTATAATAATTGCTCTATAGCTTTAGTGTGACGCCCCAAAAAAAAAGCATACATCACCTATTCTGAGTCGCCAAATACATGGTACAGAACAAATACAATCTTAAATATATAATAAGGGAGCTGTGAGTTTTAATACAAACATTATTTTTTAGACAATATCCACTCTCAGAACAAGTCCTCATTACATTTATTAACACACTATTTAACAGAATAGTGAGGACTACTAATACTATAATCTGGACCGTCACTCCGTTCCCCGACTAGTCTCGGCTACATTCTCATTTCCTGAAGAGAACAGTGAAAGAAAGGGTGAGCTCAACTAGCCCAGTAAGAAATATTATGACTAAGATAATGCAGAATAAATTATCATTTGTGAGACCCCAGATTTTATCAATAAAGATTTAAATTTTGTCGAAATAATTTTTAATATTATGGTGTGAATTTGAGATAATATTATAGTTGTGGGTAGTATTTATAAATTTTGCAAAAGTATGCAAGTGGTTATATTATATTCGATTGGTCTGGGAATATTCTTGTTTAGCAGGAATATTCGTACAACTACCAATCATTGGTGGACCCCATAATGTAATTATTGGCGGATCGAGAAAACGACAAAAATATTTTATTGAAATAACTATGGAAGTTTTACCGTGGTTACTTGCTGAACTACTTCGGTAGTAAAAGTACAAGAATAAGTGTGGTTGTATAAGTAGAGACACCAGTATTGATTATCGATGCTTATGTGAGAAGTCACTCGGTTTGTTTCCATTATCACGATTAATAATATGAATTATTATAATGATAATGACGCTTTTGTTTTATTCAGTATTATTAACGTAATAAAATGTAAAAACATCTTTTTATATAAAATAGAATACTTTATTAAAGTTATTCTATAAATAAATATATTATATTTTATTATGCATAGTGTTGCATAGTGTTTTTAGATAGTATTGCATAGTGTTTTGCATAGTAAAATGTTTTATATAAATAGAATATATTATATTTTATTTAAAAGATTTTGCTTTTAAATATGGATCGTCAATTAAAGTAAATCAATCTGGACCGCTCATGGATTGATTACTATGCATTCTATTTTCCTATAAATAAGCTCATTCCTTCATTATTTTCTTTACGAATTCACCAAACTTTTAGAGAGAAATTATAGAGGGAAGCTATAGAGAAAAATCTATAAGAGAAAGAAGAAGAGTATTCGGTACTTCACTACTTTGATATCCAAAGTCTTTTTACTAGAAGGGATATTATTTGTTGTATCTGTAAGGGTGTTATTCTTTCTTCTTGAAGAGAACTTCATTATTCCATTCATTATTATTCTTGAATAACTCAGTAAAAGTGGTATACCCTATACATAACCTCGTATATATGCGATACCCTATACTTGGTGAAATCCTTATGTTATTCCATTAACATATTTATTCTACATTGGAATAACTCAGATATCCTGTCTGTGGTTTACTTCTATACTTGGTGACATTCTTCTATTATTCTGTTGGAACATCCTGTCATGTGTTTTACACCGACTGGTTCCGCTCTTTTTATTCTGCTGAATATCCTATCTGTGTTTTTACACCGATCCGTTCCATCTTTATTATTCTGTTAGAACATCCTCGCTTGCAGAAATTTCACCGACCGGTTTCGTTATTATTATTCTGCTTGAATAACTCGCTTGTACGCGGCAATCGCATGCACGGTGATTTCTTTTTGTTATTCCATTCTTTATTTTACCCAAATAAGTTAAAACTTTGACTTCTATACTCCATGAAATTAGTGGAATATCCTTGATATTTGCGTTTCATCCAAAGATCTTTCATGGAAATATTCTTCCGATCATTCTTGAATTTTACTCTACAAAACAAAGATCATGTCGATAATTTGACGTTAATAATTCATGGATTAAATAATTCTTGAACTTGTTTTATTGAATTATTATGTCATTGTCATCATCCCTCATCATGATATATCATGTTATCTTTGGTTTACGTGCAGATAGATGAACTTAGTATGATTATGACTGTGGATCATTCTTATAATCACGGCTTGTTATAAATGATGTGATAAAAGTCCTCGTATTCTCAGTAATGCGATGATGGATAGTTTTTGGTATGATTATGACCGTGGGTGATTCTTTAGATAGTCGTGACCATTGATAATTTGATGAAAATCCTCGACCGTGGTACAAGAATGATTAGATGTGGTGGTTTATTTATTAAAATTCGAGTCTCAAATGATAAAAATTGATTTAAAACCTTTTAAAACCTAAAAGATAGTAGACTTTATTTTCTACTTGACTTTTTAATGGATCGTATATTCCGTCAGCAGCTTAAACCGGTTTGTCTATTATATTTTATCGCTTAACATCATTCAAGGCTAATGATAATTTATTCTCGCATTATCTTAGTCATAATATTTCTTCTTGGGCTAGTTGAGCTCACCCTTTCTTTCACTGCTTCTTCTGAAAATGAGAATATACCGACGACGAGCCTGGGAAATGGAGTAATGGTCCGTGAGGATAGATTAGTAGTCCTCACTATTCTGTGAAATAAAGGTGATAATAGTTGTAATGAGGACTCCTTTTGAGTTTGTATAATATCTAGTAGACAATATTTGTATTCAAACTCACGCTTTATGTCGTATTGCATACCTACAGCTTATATTAAGTAAGTTGATTTGAATTTATGTACCATGTAAGTGGCGACCCAAGATGGGTGACGATACCCAATTTTGGGGCGCCACAACAGGTATCGAGCTTAGGGATATGATCCTCAGCTAAGATGTGAGAATAGTACTAGAGGGGAGAGACGGGAATACCTTCGCTAGTATGACCTACCTAAGTTTATTTGGTATTTGATTGGTCACCGAGTATATAGTGATAATATGTCGTATGTCAATTAACCCTTATTTTGTGGCGGTGTTTGAAAATGGCATCCGAGAATGTTGAGAATAAAGAATGGAGCACAAGAGACTGCTGATTCTCCATGATCAATAATCGTGACAATGTGCAACAGATGGTGATAATCCTCCCGTAAACAACAATACCGATCAATCGACGAACGACTATGACGCTTAAAAGGTTTTTAGAATTCATGCAACATCAAAGTAAAAGCGACTCTCTCATCCAAAACGTAGGTGGAAACACGGAAAACTCTCAAGCGGTCACCGCTAAACAATTCAAGGAGCCGGGACCACCGGAGTTTAAGGAGAGCCAAAACCACTTCGCGGAAGCATGGATAAAGCAGATTACCAAGATATTTGATGTCTTGGGATGTTCCGAGGAGCAAAAGGTTCCTTTTCATTACTTTTATGTTATGCTGAGAGGCAGACATCGGTGGGAATCCAGAAACGTACTCAACTCCGTTAGATCAAGATATCTTGGGAGAAGTTCCAGAGTCGTTTCAACGACAAATACTTTCCCGAAAGTATTCGCCACATGAAGGAGGTGGAGTTTATCAAGTTGAACAAAACAATATGACCGTGTCGCAATACGAGGCAAAATTTGCGAGTTATCACGGTTTCAAGGCCCCACTTGTGGATAATGAAGAGAGAATGGCACGAATGTTTTTAAGAGGTTCAAAGCGAGAGATACGCCAACATCTTATTTCTCATAAACCGTGTTTTTATTCGTGATGTTGTAAATAGGGCTCGCTTAGTGGAGCGCGATAACGAAATAACGCAACTAAAAGAGAGGTAATTTAAAATTATAATACTAGCGAGAGTAGTCATCGAAGCGGTGACAACAAGCGTGGAGGGAATCAACAGGCCAGATATGGTAACCACTTCGGTGGTAATCAAGGCCAATATAATAAGAATGGACATTTCAAGAAAAGGAGACTCAACAATGATGGAAAGACGTCAGCACCAGCACCTGTTGTTAAGGAAGGAGAAGGACCACCTATCATATGCTTCAAATGCGAGGAGAGGGACACATTAGTCCGAATCATGCCACGCCATTCAAAGCATGTTATAATTGTGGAAGAGAAGGTCACTTAGCTCGATTTTGTCGCTTTCAAGACAAATTCAACTAGGATGGAGGCACCAAAGGTCGCTCCTGCATAAACCAAAGCCAGTAGTTTAAGAGATAGTGTTTTTTTCTCGCGTGACGAGGAACCCGAATAAAATTATCACGGTAAGTTAATCATAAGCTCTTGCGAAGTCTATACCGTGTTAGATACCGGTTCTACCCACTCTTTTATTTCACCTAGTTATGTCAACGCTTAAATTTGACTCAAGAAGTTAAACTTTGACTTATTGGTTGAAACTTCGTTAGTAGGAGCCTTTGTTATGCTTACTATTTTTAAATCTTGTTGATTCAAATAAACATTTTCACGTTACTACCGTCGATCTTATCTTTTTGAAAATACTTGCCTTTGATGTGATTTTTAGGAATCAATTGGTTAGCTAATCATCATGCTTTTCGTAAGGTTGTTAGCTTTTATATTCATAACCAACTCATTATACTTAATTCAAAGTAACCAAACCCTAAAGTTAATCATTTGTTATATCAAGCCATAAGTAAAGAGCCCCGAACCTTTCGTTGTTGACTTCCTTGTGTGGAATGCACCGGCTTTGACTTTCTCAGAGGCGACATCGTGAATGAAGATGGCAAGTTTATAGGTATCATTGTGAGGTGCTATCTAGGTTAAGGATAGAAGTCACAGTTGGTATCAATGTGACGTATTATTCAAGTCTTGGATAAGAGTAAGCTTTTGAATGATATTTCTATCATTAATAAATTTCTTGACGTATTCTTGAAGATTTCTAGCCTACCCTAGAGCGTGAAATCGAATTTTGTATCGACCCCAAAGACAAAAACCCATTTCTTAAACCTCAAATATTTCTTCAACTAAATGAATAAATTTACGTGGTTTATGATGAAAGTCATAATAAAAGCATTGGAATAATGAAAATCATGGGTATTCGTGGTATTAGTAAGTTTTATGATGAGTTATGTTGGTTAGTATGTAAAAACATGAAAGTTTCTTAGAAATCACAAAGAGTTGAAAATCGATTTTGGTGAAAAACGTAATATGAAATTCAATTGACCATATCTCTTATTATATTTTAATTTTTGAATGTGGTCAAGTCCTAGAGTTAGATCTATGAGTTACCTAACTAATCCAAGTGGAATTACTGGAAAAGGTGTTGTAGATTTTGTGTGGACTGATTTTAGCAAAGGAGGCCAAAGCTGTAAATTTCAAAAATGCTACTGCCATGAAACTTTAAGGGGCTGTTTCGGCCACTTAAATTATGAGAAAAATTCTGGCCTTTTGGGACATGAAGGTATATGGTATAAAGTATCTCCTGTCCAAAAATGAGCTCATTCTCGACTTAAAATGAGCAAGTTATGACTATTTCAATATTTAGGTTTTTCCGACGAAAAATGCTATAACCTGAGTTCTATAACTCCGGCGACCATGAAATTTAAACTAGAAGCTCACGTTAACATGTGTAAGGTCCTGCCAAGATTTGGGAATTTTTGAGTTAAACTTGAGGTAGCTAATTTCTTAAGGAATTAATTAGAAATTGATTTTTGAAAAATAGTAAATGAATTTTAAAATTCCGAGAAAAATATATTTTCATTATGGGACTATATTATGCTAAATCTCAGAAAAGAAATATTTTTGGGACTGATTTGGTATTTTCATGAAAATAGTTTAGTTACTAACATATGAGTTAAATATGTTATGTGAAGTAACAAAGTTGAAAATAGGATATTATGGCTAGAGAATCCTATATAGAGTATATGCATATTTTTTCAGAGATTTGATAATTGGTGATGATATCTTATGAGTATGGCATTTTTGAATGATTAAATGCATTATATGGTAAAACGTAAACAATTAAGATAAATTGTTTATAAATTTAAGAAATGATTAAAATATTGTTATAATATTAATGATATTAGATTATGAGATTATTAAGTGATTGATAACATGGGGATATTCTTGAATCTCGGATAAATTATATTATAAATGTTTAATATTTATCCTTTATCTCATTTGATTGATTCTTTATATCATTATCCTCATGCTTATATTACGCCGAAAGTCATCTCATATTCAGTAGTGCATAGATGGACTTGGTATGATTATGACTGTGGATTGTTCGGTATATAATCATAACCGTAATTGAAAACACAATTATCTTTGGCCGTAGTGCTTGGATAATTTGTGGTCGTGATATTAATGAATACACAATTATCTTTGGTCAGTAGTATGGATAATTTGTGGTCGTGATACTAATGAATACACAATTATCTTTCGCCAGTAGTGCATGGATAATTTGTGGTCGGATACTAATGAATACACAATTATCTTTGGTAGTAGTATGGATAATTTGTGGTCGGATACTAATGAATACACAATTATCTTTGGTAGTAGTGCATGGATAATTTGTGGTCGTGATATCTAATGAATACACAATTATCTTCGGTAGTAGTGCATGGATAATTTGTGGTCGTGATACTAATGAATACACAATTATCTTCGGTAGTAGTGCTTGGATAATTTGTGGTCGTAATACTTAATGAATACACAATTATCTTTGGTCGTAGTGCATGGATAATTTGTGGTCGTGATACTAATGAATACACGATTATCTTTGGTAGAGTGCATGGATAATTTGTGGTCGTGATACTAATGAATACACGATTATCTTTGCCGTAGTGCATTGATAATTTGTGGTCGTGATACTAATGAATACACGATTATCTTCGGCGTAGTGCATTGGATAATTTGTGGTCGCGATACTTAATGAATACACAATTATCTTTGGTCAGAAATGGATAATGGATAATTTGTGGTCGTGATACTAATGAATATCCTCGGCCCAGAAAGTGTGGATGATTCGATGATATGAATTAATTATCGAAATGAGTCTCAAAGAATGAAATATTAATTCATGGATGTGGTAAAAGTCATCTTTGGCCATAGTGTATTGATAGACTTGGTATGATTATGACGACCAAGGATTATTCTAAGATAATCATGATCAGATTGAAAACACGAATATCCTCGCCAAAGGTGCATGGATAATTCGTGGTCGTGATACTATTAAGTCGCAAGGCCTCAAAGATTATTGGTTTTACAAATGTATATCTTTAGCTTTCAAGGCAAAGAAGATGAATTGTTAATGAATAGCTTTAAGCATTTTCAAAGATGAATTTAATATTTTTAAACGATAAAGGTATTCAAGGTATCCTCATCTCTTTATCATACCAGTATCGCACTCTAATTTCGAGGGCGAATTCCATAAGGAGGGAGATCAGGAGACCCCAGATTTTATCAATAAAGATTTAAATTTTGTCGAAATAATTTTTAATATTATGGTGTGAATTTGAGATAATATTATAGTTGTGGGTAGTATTTATAAATTTTGCAAAGTATGCAAGTGGTTATATTATATTCGATTGGCCTGGGAATATATTTGGTTTAGCAGGGAATATTCGTGACAACTACTCAATCATTGGTGGACCCACAATAGAATTATTGTTTGGATTGAGAAAACGACAAAATATTTTATCAAATAACTATGGAAGTTTTACTGGTTACCGCTGAACTACTCTGTAGTAAAAGTACAAAATAATAAGTGTGGTTCGCATAAGAAATACACCAGATTGATTATCGATGCTTATGGAGAAGTCACTCGCTTTGATTCCATTATCATTTATTAATAATATGAATTATTATAATGATAATGACGCTTTTGTTTTATTCAGTATTATTAACGTAATAAAATGTAAATATCTTTTTATATAAAATAGAATACTTTATTAAAGTTATTCTATAAATAGAATATATTATATTTTATTATGCGTATGCATAGTTAAGAGTTTTTGCATAGTATTGCATAAGGTTTGCATAGTAAAATGTTTTTATATAAATAGAATATATTATATTTTATTTAAAAGATTTTGCTTTAAATATGGACCGTCGATTAAAGTAAATCAATCTGGACCGCTCATGGATTAATTACTATGCATTCTATTTTCCTATAAATAAGCTCATTCCTTCATTATTTTCTTACTTAATTCAATTGAACTCTGTATAGAGAAATTATAGAGGAAGCTTATAGAGAGAAAATCTATAGAGAAAAGAAGAAGAGTATTCTCGTACTTCACTACTTTGATATCCAAAGTCTTTACTTTAAGAAGGGATATTATTTGTTGTATCTGTAAGGGTGTTATTCTTTCTTCTCAAGAGAACTTCATTATTCCATTCATTATTATTCTGCTGAATAACTCGTAAAAGTGGTATACCCTATACATAACTCGTATACGCCGTTATACCCTATACTTGGTGAAATCCTTATGTTATTCCATTCATATTTATTCTGTTGGAATAACTCAGATACGCTGTGCTTTATTATACTTGGTGACATTCTTCTATTATTCGTTTGAACATCCTCATTCAAGTGTTTTACACCGGACCGGTTCCGCTTTTTATTATTCTCGCTGGAACATCCTGCATCTGCGTGTTTTACACCTGACCGGTTCCGCCTTTATCATTCTGCTGGAATATCCTATCGCGTGTTTTACACCGGATCTCGGTTCCATCTTTATTATTCTCGTTTGAACATCCTCATTGGTGTGTGAATTTCACCGACCCGGTTCCGTTATTATTATTCTCGTTGAATAACTCGTCTCATGCAATCTCGCATGCACGGTGATTTCTTTTGTTATTCCATTCTTTATTATACCCAAATTGGTTAAAACTTTGACTTTCTATACTCCATGAAATTAGTGGAATATCCTCGATATTCATGCGTTTCATCCAAAGATCTTTTCATGGAAATATTCTTCCGATCATTCTTGAATTTTACTCACACAAAAAGATCATGTCGACAATTTGACGTTAATAATTCATGGATTAAATAATTCTTGAACTTGTTTTATTGAATTATTATGTCATTGTCATCATCCCTCATGATATATCATGTTATCTTTGGCTTACGCATATAGGATGAACTTAGTATGATTATGACTGTGGATCATTCGGTATAATCATGGCTTGTTATAAATGATGTGATAAAAGTCCTCGATGGCCTGTAATGCGTTGATGGATAGTTTTTGGTATGATTATGACCGTGGGTGATTCTAAGATAGTCAATGACCATTGATAATTTGATGAAAATCCTCGACTGGTGGTACAGGTGAATGATTAGATGTGGTGGTTTATTTATTAAAATCGAGTCTCGTGGATAAAAATTGATGAAAACCTTTTAAAACCTAAAAGATAGTAGACTTTATTTTCTACTGACTTTTTAATGGATCGTATATTCCGTCCGCAGCTTAAACCGGTTGTTTATCAGATTTTATCGGGCTTTAACACTGTCAAGAAGGCTAATGATAATTTATTCTGCATTATCTTAGTCATAATATTTCATCTTGGCTAGTTGAGCTCACCTTTTCTTTCACCGTTCTCTTCGTGAAATGAGAACATAGTTTGGACGAAGCCTGGGAACGGAGTAATGGTCCGTGAGGATAAGATTAGTAGTCCTCACTATTCGTGAAATAGTGTGATAATAGTTGTAATGAGGACTCCTTTCGAGTTTGTATAATATCTAGTAGACAATATTTGTACTCAAACTCTCACGCTTTATGTCGATTGTATACCCATACGCTTATATTAGTAAGTTGTATTTGAATTTATGTACCATGTAAGTGGCGACCCAAGATGGGTGACGATACCTAATTTTGGGGGCGCCACATCATTCATTTACGCCCCAAAATTAGTATACATCACCCATCTTGGGTCGCCACAACAGGTATCAAAGCTAAGGATATGATCCTGGCTAAGATGTGAGAAAAGTACTAGGAGGAGAGATTCGGGGAATACCTTCGCTAGTATGACCTACCTAAGTTTTTGTGCTATTTTATTGGTCGGTCAGAATATAAAGATAATTGTTAAATGTCAATTAATCTTTTGTTTTGTGGCGACCCAAGATGGGTGATGTATACCTAATTTTGGGGGCGTCACATCATTAGTCTTCAACAATATTAAATTGATAAAATACAATAGATATTAAGTTTAACTGCAGCGGAACAAACAATCCATTAAAAGAGTCAAGTAGAGAATAAAATCTACTATCTTTTATGATTTAAAAGTTTTTCATCACTTTTATCATTCACGGGACTTTTAATAAAATAATCCACATCATCAATTCTTCCTCGCACTACGAACGCCAATGATATTATTTAGTATCACGACCACGAATTATCCATGCACTACGGGCCAAAGATAATTGTGTTTTCATCAACCATTCTGATCATGCCATAAAACAATTCATCTTTGCTCCCTCGTCAAGAGAATCCATAGCCATAATCATACCAAAAATCGTCCATCAATGCACCACGGGCCAACGAGGACTTTTTCCACATAATTTGTAATATTACGGTCATGATTATACCGAATAATCCTCGATCATAATCATACCAAGTCCATCTATGCACTACAAAAGCCACGATGACTTTCAACAAAATATAAACATGAGGATGATGACAATGATATAAGAATTCATAAAAACAAGTTCAAGAATTAAATTATCCAGAACTAATAACGTCCAAATTGTCAACATGATACTTCTTTGTAGAGTAAAATTCAAGAATGCTCGTAAGAATATTTTTATGAAAAGATATTTGGATGAAGCCTTAAATATCAAGGATATTCCACTAATTTCATGGAGTATAGAAATCAAAACTTTAACCAACCGAGTATAATAAAGAATAAAATAACAAAAGAAATCACCATGCACGCAGATTGTGATGTATGCAAAGTTATTCTAACAGTATAATAAATAACGGAACCAGTCGATGTCGACGATCGATCGGGATATTCCAACGTAATAATAAGAATGGAATAACAAAGAAATCACCACGCATGCAGGTACTTAGACAGATGTGTTATTCCAATGCGAATAATAAATAATTGGAATCCAGTCCCACCAGAAACGCATGCATGATATATTCCAATGAATAATAAAGAATGAAATAACAACGAAATCACCATGCATGCGGTGCCATGCGTGACGCGGTTATTCTAACGGAATAATAAATAACGGAACCGTGTCAAGCGAAATTAGCATTACGGCATGCGGGATGTTCCAATGAATAATAAAGAATGGAATAACAACGAAATCACCATGCATGCGGTATTGATGTATGCATTATTCCAATGTATAATAAGGAATGAAATAGAAGAATTTCACCAAGTATAGGGTAGTCCGCAGATACAAAAGTTATTCCAATAGAATAATAAAGAATGAAATAACGAAGTTCTCTTCATGAATATGAAAGAAATAATACCCTTTACTGAGTACAACAAATAATATCCCTTACCTTATAGAAAAAAAGCGGATATAGAAGTAGTGAAGTAGCGAATACTTTTCTTCTTTCTCTATATAGTTTCTCTCTATAGTTTCAAATGAATTAAGTAAGAAATAATGAAGGAATGAGCTTTTTATTTATAGAAGAATGAACTAAATAAGAACAATCCATGAAACAGTCCGGATCGATTTACTTTAAGCGACCGGTCAGTTTGGTTTACAATAAAATATAATATATTCTATTTATAATCTAATAAAACGAATAACTTTATAAAAGTATTACATTTTATATAAAAAAATTTACTATGCAAAATACTATACAGTAACTATATCAACATTATGCATAATAAAATATAATATATTCTATTTATAGAATAACTTTATAAAAGTATTCTATTTTATATAAAAATTTACTATGCAAAACACTATGCACGATAGAATATAATATATTCTATTTATAGAATAACTTTATAAAAGTATTACATTTTATATAAAAAAACTTTTACATTTTATTACACTAATAATACTAATAAAACAAAACTTATATATATAATATAACAATCGACAATAATTGAATCAAATAACGTGAGATCTATGTCGTGAACTATTGTAGCAATAATTAAACAAAAGTGTGTTTTCTCAATGTAAGCATCGATAATCAATACCGGTGTGCTACTTATGTAACCACGCAGCGTATTAATGTACTTTTACTACTTAGAGTAGTTAAACAATGATTAATCGTGAAAACTTCCGCGTTATTTTCATAAATATAATTTTATCGTTTTCTCATTTAAATAATAATTACATTGTGAGGTCCACACCAATAATTAAATGCGTTGTATGAATATTCCTCAACACAAAGAATATTTCCCGACCAATCGAATATAATATAACAACTTGCATACTTTGCAAAATTTATAAATATTACCCACAACTATAACATTATATTAAATCCACACCATAATATTCAAAAAAATATTCGAGATATTTAAATCTTTATTCGTAAAATTTGAGATTTTACATTTAGTGAATTGGTGAGAAATGAAGGAAAAATGAGCTTCTATTTATAGGAAAATATAGTTTCGATAATTGCACGTTTTGAGGCTCGAAATATTACAAATATAATACCTTCCTCTTTTTTTCTTCATTTTAATTTATTCACCTGCAAGTATTATCAAACTTGCACCACCTCCCCACTAATAGTAAATAATGTGAATCAATAGTTCAATCAAATCAATAGTTATAATCATGTGAAAATACTGATTACAATATAGTACTTCCATCTATACCTCCATTTTTAACTTATCATACAAGTATTATCGATTCTTTTTGCACTAACTCCCCTAATAGTATAAGAATGTGATTCAATAGTACACACGTGAACAAATAGTTATATAAACATGTGAATTAGTAGCAATTAATTGCTCATTTATCCGATTATTAATTACTCGATTTATCAATATAACCCCGGACATCAATTATCATCTAATAAATGTCGATTTTCACTAACACTAATAATTCCAACCAAATGGAACTATCAATTTCATCTTTAATCAACACGAACTTATTCATCATTAATATTATAACTCACAATATTTAACAACCGTGTCGCTTCCCGGAAAAGGGGGGCTTTTAGATAAGGATTTCTCCTTATTAGCGCGATTAGATGATCAAACCTTTCCTTGTGAAACTTCTAGACATTGTAAATATTGCAATTTAATAATATGAATAACTTTGTCGTCTCAATTATTGATTTAATAATATATAAAATATTATGCGAGATGATATTTTGACAATAATCGAATCAATAATATGAGAGATATGATGACGTAATTCATCGTAGAATAATTGAGTATAACTGGTGACTTCTTACATAAGTATCAATAATCAATACCGTGTCTTTCTTATGCAACCACACGTATTCATCGTATTTTTACTACTTAGGGTAGTTCAACAGCTTTTAACGGTAACACTTTTTCGTAGTTATTTTTATAAAAGATAATTACATCGTTTTTCTTACTACGACAATACTTCCATTATGGGGTCCACCAATGATTATCTTGTGTCATCTTGGATATTCCTCGACAAAAAGAATATTCTCCATTAATCAATATTATATAACCACTTGCTTACTTTGCAAAATTTGTAAATATTACCCACAATTATAACATTATATCAAATCCACACCATAATATTCAAAAAAATATTTCGAGAAATTTAAATCTTTATTCATAAAATTTGGGGTCTCACAATAAATATATCAATTCTCTTTTTAAATTAAAAAATATTTCAAGTTTTGGTCAAAAGCTTAATATAGATTATATATTTTGAAATGGAGAGTATATTTTCTTTTTATGATTTCTTGTTTTTAGCTAGATTCTCAATTCCAAAATTCCCTACTTCACATTCCTCTCTTCCAAAAATGGGTATTATTAATGCACTAGTTAAGTTCACACACACTATGTATGTGTGTGATTTAATGTAAAATGATACTCTACTAAAAGAGTGGGACAGTAAAGGGGACAAGAGAGTGAAAGAGATACAGTAGGAATTAAAAAAAAACGATCTATTTAAGAGAATGAATAGGGATGGAAAGGATGGAAAGAAAAATACAAAAAAAAAAATCACAAAATTGTTAGCATCGAGAAGCGATTATTATATTATATATACATATAGATAAGAGGGTATATGTGCCTGTTTCAGGACTTAAATCCAAACAATGTAAATCAAAGGGAATAAATTGCATATTCCGTTTCAAAATTGAAGTACTATTTTAAAATTATGACTGAAGAAATTTTTATATTTTCAAATGTATCTTTCAGACTAGTTAAGAATTTAATAATGGTGAGACTATATGTATATAATAGTAGAAAAGTAACAACAAATTAAAAATATTATGTCATTTTAATGCCTCTTAGGAATTGATACTTTTCCTACCCATTCTATCATTTTTTTTTTACTAACTACTGTTTTGATTGTCTATATAGCATCTTTAAAGCCAAAAACATCATTTACACTGCCTCTTTTTGAAATTCTCAGCAGAAAGCAATTTTCTCAAAATAATTCTCAATCTCATACCACCAGTTCCAGGCCTTAAAACACCCAAGTTCTCACTCTGCAAACCTGGGCACTCATACCTCATCTTATCCCTTTTAGAACACCATCCTCCATGACTAAATTTACCGTGGCGTCTTCTGAGAAGATCACGATCAATCTTGTCAAGAACACGATTATTTTGCTTGAACTTTCTAGCAAATGGCCGATTGCTTAGGACCATTCTTTGGTAATCTTTGACTCCAAGGGATCTGGGGTGTTGCTTTGGAGGTGAATCCCAAGTAATGTAGTGGAGGTCATGGTTCACTGTGGTGTTCTTATACTCCTCGGAGTTGCATATAACAGTCTGAAAGTATCCTTCAGGGGATGAGACGAAGTTTGTGTAGTAGAGAAGGAGGATTCTTGTCAGGTTATCCCAACCCACTATGCAGTACTCTGCAAATGATCTGGATAATATTGTCCAGGCTGAACCTGCATTGCATGGTGCAGTTTAGTTATATAATTAAAAGAATAAAATCAATAAATGACTGGCAATTAAAATGATGCTTAAGAGTATCTATCTCGGGGTTCCACAGAAAGAGACACATTTACCAAATGGTATGTTTTTATTACATATTTACCGCTAAATTTACTGAGTGTTTTAAATAATGGTGATGACATGATAATAAAATTGTGATGGTAAACTTGAAAATATTGTGTTATTTAATACAACCATCAAAATATATGTAAATCTTTTTTGGAACTTTTTATATGTAAAATTGTGTTATATGTGATTGTTTTTTTTGAACTGTTTTGGCAGATACAACTACTTCTGTGTAGTAGTTCACAATGTTCCCATGAGTATTTAAAAGAATAATAATGTCAATATTGCTTACTTATGAATTATTCCTACTCACATGTATAGCTTGAAAATGAATCAAGTTAATCACATACTTATTTTTATCCCTTCGGATTATTCAGAAGATACAACACTAAAATAACAATAATTTATTTGGTGCAAGACATGAAATCAGGAGGACCCTTTGTTCAAGGAGGGCGGCACATGTACTACAACATGCTCATGTGCATTATTTTGATCATGTAGACTGAGACTTGTGGTTTTCCCTTTTAAAAACAGCCAAGTACAGGCTTAAAAGCAATGGTAAAAGCTTTGCAATAAATATATTTACAGGAAAATAGCCTTTTGTTTCAAAATAGATGTCTCAAATTATAATTCACATTATTCTATTACTAGTTTACTACCCCACCTTATAAGTCTTCAGATCAAATCAAATGAATTATGTGTTTGTAATAGAACTGAACAAATAAAAAGATGCAAGATAAAAGTTTTAGTGAATTTTTTCTTGGTGTTTCTTTCATCTGATAAGTTGCTTTTTATAGGTAATAAAGTGAAATACAAATCCAACAAGAATTATCAAATCATGGACTAAACCAATGACCTAGTTATAGCTTCATTGACTTTAGATATTTAGGAAATTATATAATATTATAACACTCCCCTTGAATTTACTAAGATAGAAGATTATACCTCATTAAAAATAGTGAATTATTGTTGAAAAACTATCATTTACGGCCAACGGTTATCTACCCCATTGTCAGACATTAACAACACGTCATTTCAACAGAATAAACGTGATAATGGATGACAAAATAATAAGTCTCGGGAGCGAAAAAATAAATGAGGCCATCATAACAACAAATCCCAAAACCGCAATAATTCAGGCCACTAGAAGTGGCAAGAGTCTGAGTCGGTTAAAAAAATAAAGAAAATACAGCATGGACAAAAAATAAACCAAATGTTTGTTTCAGGTGTGTGATGAAAGAGTGTTGATCACGTACTTGTCGTACATCAAAGCATCTGGTTAATTTATGTCAGAATTCACAAAAGAACAAAGAAAGGGCGGAAGAAACAAACTTTGTTAACCATTAATTGAATATTGTTGATGCCCCAATAATGACCAACAATGAGAAAAAGATTGGTGACATTATTGTTTCTGAAAGCACCTTTTGGGATATCAATTAGTTTCTTGTTTTAATTAAGCATCTCGCATGTATACTATTATTAGTTTTCACTTTATACGTTGCATGAATAATATTATGTGTTCCTCGTGTATAATATTATAAATAAAATGTATATTTTTTTAATATGCTTTTATGTATCAAACCAACATTAATGGATATAGAAGATATATATTTAGCAGACAATACAACAACTCATACAATCCTTCAAAGCGAGAAATATTTTTCACAACTTTAAAGTGAGAAATATTTTTCACAACTAACCAAAACTAAGAGAAGCGTTAGAATTATATCTGGCACATCAAATTTAATCGAGAGATTTGGAAAAGCTAGTTTCATATTACCAAATGAGACAATTCTTTATCAAAAATGCTATATATTCTAGTAAATAAAGAAAATTTTTGCTTAACTGTAAAGATATTCGATTAAATGGTTTTCACATTGAAACAAGAAATGAAAATGATAATGAATATTTTCTCATCATTTCTACTATTTTTGGAAAGAAGAAAATCTTAAAAAAACTTCATTTAATTTCTTTTGGGTTATATACTATGAAGATTAGAACAATTGAGTCTTGTACTGTTGTGATTCAAAAATTTATAAATCCCAAATCTTTTATGCTGGCATGAAAGACTCGGTCATCTAGGCACGCCATAATGCGTCACATTATTGAAAATTCTAAAGGAAAATTAATTGTTTGACCATCACCAACAAAAGTTTATAAAGAAGCCTAAAAATTTCTAGATAGAATTTCATCAAGGAGTGATGAATTCCTTTTGAGGGAGTGATGAATTCCTTTTGAGGGGGAGACAATACTCTTTTTCCTTAGTTACGGTTTTTTTTATCCCAATAGGGTTTTCCTAAGAAGGTTTTAATGAGACAATCAATTGAAGTATAATATATTTATGTAACTCTTTTTTCCTTTGCTAAATTTTTTCCCATTAGGTTATCTTAGCAAGGTTTTTAATAAGACATAATCTTCTATCTTAGAAAATAAAGGGGGATTGTTATAATATTATATGATTTCCTAAACACTTCAAACTAATGGGGCTGGCTGTAACTAGGCCATTGGTCTAATCCATGATTTGATGATTCTTGTTAGATTTGTATTCCACTTTTATTGCCTATGAAATGCAACTTAACAAAGAAAGAATGATGAGTTTTTGATCTATCCTTTCTCTCTCTTTCTCTCCCCCAAAATTGCAGAAGCTGTCCTCCTAACTAATGCTAAAGTTCTATAACATAACTCATATATTTGTGCATTAGGACAGATTTACTTGAAATGGCAAGCTGAACAACAAAAAGGGAATTAAAAAAAAGGTTTGAAAGTCATTAGTGTATAAAATCTTGGTTTCACATTGAGGTTTAAATATATTAGGCTAACCCTAATTCCAAAGTGGGTACGGCCCATATAAAAAATTAAATCAAATAATTAGGTAAGGCGATGCGATGATGGTATGCCAACAACAATTTACTATAAGGTAGATTGTGACATTGATGTGCAACATATTTGTCACCTACCAAGCACCATTAATAGCACTAAACAATGTCAAGGGCATCAACCTTGAAGTTTTTTAGCTACCAGTCACATTACATAGCCCTACATGTGATTTAAGTTGTGTGAGCCACTAAGGTCTCGATAGGATGTATATTATAGATCTAGATAATTAACTTCTAAAGTGCTCAATATGGGTTGACTTTATGAAATTTCTTCTCCAAGCAACAACTTATGTTGGCATTTAATTATGCTAAGGTTTTACTCAAACATCCCTGTCTATTTCTAGGAAAACTGTCAAGATTGAACCATAATTCCATGGCTCGTACATAACCCGTAACGCTATAGGGATTTGGGGCTACAATAATTGTTACATTCATCTCAAAATTATAAACTTTTCATTATGAAGAACATAAGTATATAATTTGTTGGATATTAATTACATTAAGAGAAATCCTGAGGCGCGGGAGTGCACGGCTAAAACAGTTTTGGTCATGAAAAGTGGAAAAGTGGAATTACAAAAATATCCTGACCCATGGCATCTGTTTCAAATAAGTACCCTTCTTCCCAAAATAACAGACTGTTTGTTCTAGCATGAATTTCACATGACATAAGTACCCTTCTTCCCAAAATCATAGATACATTTTTAAAAATTATTTTATGTTTCCAAAAGTACACTTACTAGTATTAGCTAAGAATTTAATAGTATTAGTGAGATAGTAATAAAGTTACTCTAAATTAAAAATATCATGTTACTTCGCAGTTTTAAAATAAAAATATATCTTTAATTTTAAAATAGAGGGAGTATTTCCGTCATTTTGATTAGCTAGCAATATTTTTATTTATGTTAGGTAAAAGGGGCACTTTTGAATCTTTTAATTTGCTCTTGATCAGCAGTTCACATGCAAGTGATAAGAAATTGAAGGACACGATCATTAGTGGGGAGAATATGATTCATAAGTATAGATGCTAGTGCTCCTATACTTCCAGAAAATTTTCAAAAAGAGAGAAGAAAAACCTGTATAAAGCTTGAAAGCTGTCGGGAGACTTCTTTGCTTAATAACCCACCAGATCTCCGACTTATTTAGACTATGCAGACCTGGGTCTATTATAATTGGTCTTCCTCTCTTATTCCTGCAAAACAAAAATCTCTATGATCAATTAATATAATCTTCGCTTTAATCATAGAAAATGCAGACCATATAAGAATCCCTTTTGATTTTTAACTTTCTTCAATAAAATCTTCAAAAAAAAAAAAAAAATCATTTCAAAAATATATATAGTCTTACATTTTCCAGCCCAAACGACTGGTATGCTGTATGAAATTGAGATCTCTTGGTAAATCAGAGAAGGCATGAATCAGATCTGCAGTTATAGAAAATGGGTATAAATTATGGCACTCATAACTATGTGTACGTGTGTGAGAGAGAAAACTTAAGAAGAAAAATGGTAGTACTGTACAAAAAATATAATATAAAAAATAAAGACAAAAAGGTCACTCACCATACCATCTTGAGTAACAAGGGGATAATCAGAAGCACTGAGATTTATAAACCAATCCCAATTTGCAGTCCTCAAAAGTATAGACATTGCATGGAGAGTAGTAGCAAGCATTGTGGGTCCTCTGTAAGTCACCAAATTGGGCTTCCCAACTATCCAAACATTACCCACTTGACTAAAAACCGGATCCCCAGAAACAAATTTTGCAATCTCCAAATGCTCAGATTCTGTGGCCTCATAATCCATATGAATCAAGTAGTAATTTCCCGGATGATACAGAGCAAGCAGAGCTCGTTTAAGCTTCAGGGTATCTCCTTTTGATGCAGAAATCAAGTAAGCGAATGTAACCGGGTAAGATGAGTTGCCGGATTTTGGAATGATGAAGGATTTGGCCGGCCGGAGTCTAGTGATATTGTTGAATGCTGTGAGTAGGGTTGGTACGTAGAGGAGAGAGAAAAAAAGTGAAGTTAGCATGAAAGAGATGATGTAGAATTTCAAAACCATAACTTGGAAATTTGCACACAGCATTTGTTTCTCAGAGGGAGAAAGATAAGAGTTTTTTGGATTGAAGTAATTAAAGGGTTTAGGAGGAGGGAGGAAGAGTGTAGATGAGATCTTTGGGTTCTTTTCTTGGAAGAGAAGGTCCCCATGTGTCCCTCTCTAAGTTTGGTGCTACAAGCTTTTAAGTTTTCTTCTCATTTGGAGTATCATTTTTGCTGTCATTATTTCTGGTAGATTTCTCTAGAATTAATATTTACTCAAATAATAAATGAGTTTCACACTTAAATATAATAAATTTTATAAAAATATTAATCATGAATTTATATTTTCACAAGTTAAATTTAATATGATCACAAGATCTCATTCACACACTAATGTGTGGAACTTATTTACTTTATACGTAAGAAAAGTATTGTAAAATTATCACTCATATTTTAAATAAGAATATCAATTTCCTATTTAGTATTTACTTGTGAAAATAATTACTCCCATTTTTTTTTGTCATTTTTCCATTGGCTGAAAAGGATGGAAATATGGTTTAATCATTATATACTGTTATTTAAGCAAAGACTTGAATATTAACTTCAATCCCAATTCATGGATCATAATATGTAGGTGTAAACAAACTAATATAAATTAGTTTAGGTCCATAGAAGTTGTTCCATAGTGGGAAAATTGGTAAAAATTCATCAATATGAGTGGAGTTTCATCTCTCTACTTTTAAAGAAATGAGATACTTTTTTTTGTCCTTGCTAAACTTATAGAGAATCTTTAAAAGTAATATATCATTTTTCTGAACACAATAAGTATAGGTATTTTATGATATCTCACATGAAATCTTAACATCACCATGTAATTTTATAAATCTATGGTTCTATAATACACTAATATCTTCATCCTTTCTGACTTCATCTAAATACAAAAATGATGGTCTTTGAAAATGGAGTATCTTGGCAAAGTGATTAGAATTTAGTGTGAAGACTTAATATTGGAATTGAATCCAAATTCATAGATTTTTTTTAAAAAAAAATTTACTTATGACAATGAAAAACACGATGTGCAGTGAGATCATACACAATAAATAAGCTCATAGTACAAAGTTAAAACAATAAACCCTACGACTTATGGTTTGTTATATTTATCACTAAAGTCATTATGGATGAGCAAAATCTTAACTAGTAATTGTTAATCCACACACACACACATATATATAGTCCCTTTCTACAACGAATCAAATAGAGCAAATCGAAAATGAACCAACTATAACCGTCGCTATAGCATATAAAATCGACAACATATATGGTGACGGTTCGCTCAAAAAACCGTCGCTATAGGCAGTTTGTATTTGGTTCGTTATATATATATATTGTAAAAGCATGGAGTTGTAAAAGAAATTAAGAAAATGGCCTCTTCTAATCTGCCCTTCCAAAAAAGATAATTACATTTCCCCCCTCTTTCACCGACATATAACCATTATATATATATATATATATATATATATATATATATATATATATATAGTCCAACACTCTCCAGGGACTATAGGAAGCGAATTAAAAACGAACCGATTATATCAAGATTTTTTGTCCGTATAAAACCGAACTTTCTACATCTTTATATATGGACAAAATCGTTGTTATAATTGGTTCGTTTTTAAATCCCCTATGGTTCGTTGGATAGATATACTGTATATATATATATATTAAAATCCAAATACATTTGTATCCCTTTATTTATATGCTACTTTTCTAGTTGATATTTATGTTACATTTCTATTTGTATTAAAAGTACTTAAAGGATATGGTTTATAAGAGAATTTTTGAAAGTTTACATGTATTTGAATTTGTGCCTAAATCCCACACACAAAAATGCAACTATCCATTCAACTATATCTTTTTTGGAAGGGGGTAAATTTCTTTTGGGCCCATTACGGAGATCTATAGTTAGTATCCTTTTAGCAAAATCTAGAAATTAATTTTGGGCTTGAAAAGTGGACTAGATCGCAAATTGTTATAGGTGAATGGTGAGTATTATGCAAGAAAATTGGGCAGGCCCAGGTGTTCTTCAAACCTCAAAACTATTTTTTATCAATGTATTAGCACTAAATAGTATAGTCCATAAATTAAGTATTAATGTGCTGCAACAAAAAAAGAAGAATCAAATGTACTTGAATATCTCATGAGATCATCAAATAAAAAAAGAAGAAGAGGATCATCAAATGTACTTGAATATCTCATGAGATCATCAAATAAAAAAAGAAGAAGAGGATCATCAAATGTACTTGAATATCTCATGAGATCATCAAATAAAAAAAGAAGAGGATCATCAAATGTACTTGAATATCTCATGAGATTAGGTAGACTGATTTTCACAGTAGAGATCAAGATGTTAATAGTTACCTTACAAAAAGGAAAACTTAGAAAATGAATAAATGTGACTCAAGTCAACATTTTTTACTATGTTTATATATGGATGTTACAGAATACATAGAAACTACACAAAATATAGGAAACCTTACAACTTAGGCAACTCCAACATGCCCTCTACCACCACAATCCGAGCACATAATGTTACCAGTTCCACCACAACCTGCAAGTAAATGTAAGCACATTAAAATTTGTGTCAAATAATGATACATAAACTCACACACATTTATATGTAATGTGTATATGTATATGTATATGTATATGAGGTATGAACATATTGATACAAAGCAGAAACCATCATATATTCAGTTTCCTCCTCGTCACTGGACCAATGGAAATCGTCAACTTCCATTCTGAGTACCATTTCCAACATATGGGAAAAGTATTTTTTAATGTGTCTTTAGAAGAGTTCAGCTCACCGAATTTGTTAGACATGCTTATGCTTGAATATCGAGTTCATTTCAACAGATGATAAAGAGGACAAATTAGGGAAAAGGAGTTCAATAGTCGCACGACTATCAAGTAATGAACATAAATTTATTTGCAGTCACAAGTGTAAATCTTGAATGGGAAAAAAAGGTGTCTACCTAGGCAGCGAACTTTGACGATAATTCCTTGACTCTCCAATATAGAATCCACATATAAGCCCGAACCAGAGCAAGTGGCACAAAGGACAGCACCTTTTGCTTGGCAGTCAGGACACTGCATGTTATCTCCAATGTTCTTTTCAGCCAACGATAAACCAATTGGGGTCTCGATAATCTCCTCAGGGATGGCTTTGTCGTAACAAAACAAAGACTCAAGACTGCTTTTTCGTCTATGTGCATCCCCTACTGCATGTGATACAGCCTGCATAAACAAAAACATTACCATTTCATTTAATATAACAAACATACAGCCTTTGAGCACATAGAAGAACACTTGTAATCACTCGCATAAACAGATAAAAAATTGAGCATAAACTCAAATGCATAGTTCGGTTGTAAGTTATAAGATGTTAGAAGGCAATTGCTCCTGAAAAGGTTAGAAGAAAATAAATAACTACCAGTATCTATTTGTTTAGTTACAACCAATAAAAAGCAAAAAGGAAATAAATGGTACTGTGCACGTGCCACCAACTAGTTCCCAATATACATAGACTAGGAAAATAAATGCCGAGTGTCACTACTCGTAAAATAGTGACCAATAAAATTAAAATTAGCGCTGTCATACATCTTTGATACTATCATTTTCTAAATTAAGTTGACAATAATATGTTTTCGATATTAACACAAACACAGCATCTTTAACACAAGATTATGACCTTCCGTCGCTTGTTTTACTTAATTATTGATACATCACAGTGGATCCGATTATATTCTTTTGGCGTATATTGAAATGAAATTCCTACATCAGGGTTTCTATAATCTCCGTCAGACCCTTATTGGCATGCAGAATCAGCACTTGGGTTTGAAATTATAGTGCAATTCGAAGACCGCAAAACTCGAATTGAATTGGAATTTGAATAATTTATTAGTTTCATAAATTTGGAATTGCAATGCAGAACCTTATACAGTAGAAACTGGTTTTCAGTCAATTGTAATTTTGTACAAAAAATGAGAAGTCCTGAACCAGCTGGAAAATTAAAATAATAATTCTGACAGTGTTCCCAAATGAAAAAATAGTAATCCAGATGCCCAACTCCAATTTTGAGCTCTAGTCTGTTGCTGTTGGAATATTTCACATGAATCTCACATTGGATAAATTCAAGAGTGTAGATGGATTAATAGGTTAACCTTTTAGGTAAGAAAGTGGTCTAACATGCTTATTGGGTCAGTCTACACAGGTGTGCGCTGCATGGTAATGAATTGATGTGGGATGGATCGTATAATTCCGCTCCAAATTGGTATCAAAGCTCATGGTTTGATGGACCCAAGTATCAAGTCTAGGGTGCGAGGGCAGGTAGAGCGGGCTCAGGATGACTTTGGGAAAGTTGTTAAGACATGTTTGCCTCTGGCGTGGTGGAGTAGTATTAGAGTCGAGCAGAGCTCTTCAAGGATTTAAAGAAGGTGTGCTTAATAGTGAATACTCTAGTATGATACTTGGGATGGGTATTCAAGTGAAAGTAAGTATGACAGAGTCTCAACCTAATAGGTTAACCTTTTAGGTAAAGTATTGCGCGTAAGTGCGTTGCATGATGATGAATTGATTGGGATGAATCGCACAATTCCGCTACTGTTGCAATATAATCCTACTAGTTTTTCTTTCTTCTTATGTGATTTGGGCTTAAGATTGTGTATAATCGAGCGCATCAAGTCTTGGAAAGCAACTTGCTCGTAATTAAAATTACACCATAAAACCATGTACTCATCACATGATAAAAATTAACTCCCCAAAAACCAAAAAGAAAGAAAAACATAAATTCTTCAAAAGCAGCATAATATTTAGGGCAAGTTGGAAGCTTTTTTGAGCTATATTATTGAAATGAAATTTCGTTCCCGCACAGAATTCCAGCAAACCAAAAAAGAAAAAATCATGCAAATCATCTATGATTCTATGAATGAAGAAAGTCACGTTACCTGGGGCGAACATGCGCGAGGAACGGCGCCCTTATCGGAAGTGGCTAGGACTTTGAAAATGTGATGGGTGGCCTTGGGACTAAAGCGTGAATTCTTATGGAAATAAGACGAAATAGGCAAATTAATTGATGAAATCTTGAGGGCACAATCCATTTCTGCAAAGAAATAGGTGGGAATCGAAATCCGTAAGAATTGAAGGAATAAATCAAAGGAAAATTTGGAAGAATACAAAGCTGCTTTAAGACTTCGGAGGAATCGATAAAATGGTGTTCTCCTCGTTAATATTGTTTTTTTTTTAGCTTGTTTCAAAATTTTAAACTTCTTATTTTTCATTTTTTTTATATAAAACTAAATTTTAGATTAGTTATATTAGTTTTCAATTCTTAGTTTTGAATTTTTTTTGATTTTCTATAATTTAATAATAATAAAAAAGTGTACGACAGTCGGAGACGAAAAAAATAAGTCAACAATCTTGTATTTGGTGCATATGAAAACTATATTTTTACATAAAATAAATATAAATAAAATTATCGATTTAGCGCATATTAATATAAATTTTTAAATTTTTGTTGTCAGAAGTGAACACTCCAGCAAACCTATTTCTATTTTAATTAATAAATCCCAGTTTATAATTTTCTATTTTCTATAGTTTAAATTAAAAGCTAAACAAATATACGTCCATGCCACCACATTAGAAAATAATTTTAAAATTCATTTTAACATTTTATAGCTTCTAAATCTAAAATCTTCAACAACCTCGTATAATATTCAACATTTCTATATTTAGAGTGTTTGATAAAAAATTGAATTTAAATAAAAAAATTTAAATAAAATAAATTATTTAATAATTGAATTTTATCCTCTGATAATTTAATTTTTTATTATTTTACCCTTTAAAAAATTTAAAATTATTATAAATTTATTTAATATTACTTAATATAATAGTTAAAACATTCATTCAGCCTAAAAAATGGAAACAGTACCTTGGTATCTGAATCTGAAACAAAAAATTCACCAAAGCAAAACAACATTTACAAGATGAACGTTAAATCATGTTCTGAGTGATGGTATTTCTGAATTTGGAGGTTATGGTTTCAAGAATTCAACAAAATAACACTGAAATACATTTCCACAGGAAAACTACGCAAAACTCGCATACCATAATTTTGGACTATATATATCTCAACTCATATTTAAATATCAAAACACAGCTATTACATTACACTCTTGAGGGCTACTAATTAAATTTCTGAATTTACGATGACGACAAGAAATTAAATCATGTAGTAGATTTTAGCCTGATGCACCGGGTGAAACAAGTAAAAGGATTCCCGAAACAACACCACCAATGAGGGATGATCACGAGTCCTCAGAGTTTCTTCGCATTTTCTTCTTTGATTTGTCTTCCTGACAATATCTTTCCCGTCTTTCGTCTCTCTGCCGTTTTCTTGAAATCTGCTCTTCCTTGGCTTTCTCTGCTTGATGAGATTTCTTCTTTTCCTCTTCCTTGAGCTTTCGCTTCTTTATCTGCAAGTTTGGAAAGAAAAAGATTGATTAGTTACATCTAGAGTAGATCTGCAATGTAATTAGAGATGCAATTAGAAATCTATCAACAGATATACACACGCACACACAATCTTTGTGTTGTTTTGAAACAAGGGCTTACATAAAAACTTAAGTACAGACTCCACAAAAGGAGGAGAATAGAAAGAAGCAAATAACAATAATAGTAAGGCAAAACACTCCCAAAAGATACAAAAAATACAGTAGTAAATGGCATTGCCCAGGTCAAGAAAAACAAGTGTATACACTGATACACACACACAAAAAAAAATGAGAAAGAAAAAAAAAAAGAAAAAAAGAGAAGACAATTCAGAACAATATAGAAAAAGTAAAAAATAAAAACAAGACGGCCTGAAAATCAGAGACCCGATATCTATAGTGAGAACGAACATCATGTTAACAAAGAGAATCAAATATTTGACTAACAAGATAAGTAACCCCACCCCTCCCCAAAAAAGTACGCCTACATACAGAAAGGAAAAACATAAAGATTGGGGATGATTAAAGAAACAAAACAATGTTGATAGCCTGATACACATAGGAAACAAAGAAAAGGGGCTGGATTCAAGTGCACGAGGCTAACCACACCAGCAATAGATGTGAGAACAATCAATAAAAGTAAGAGGCAAATAAAATAAAGGAGACACGTACAGTGTTGATCAAGTGTTTGCCGAGGGGGAGAATGAGTTTTCCATTTCAACCTGATTGTTTCTCCCAACTTTTATTAAACCCCAAGGTTAAAGCAAAAGCAGGGTAAGATAGAAGATGTGAATTATGAATCCAAGCCCTATCCATGGGAACCCCAATGCTTTAGAGTGGATGAGCATCCATCAGTTCTAACTGCTAAAAATGAAACTATGTCAACCACATTTCCAACCCTACATGCCAAGTACACAATGGACCCTTAGGAGTACCCTAGTAAAGTTCTACAGCTTCCACCGAGTAAACCTCTCTGTCAGTGGCAGTTAATTATTCATAACAGAATTAGAATTTACACGATCTCATTACTAGTTACTGGCAATAGAATGATATTCGTCTAATTTGTAGGAGCCATTCTGTAACCATATTGGTGTCAAAAAGCCAAAAACTTAACAAGCTATTAAGGTTGAAAAACAGCTTCTCTAATGCAGGGCTAAACCAATTATTTCAAACATGCATCTCATCTATATTATCAAGGGAGAGGGGAGAAAATAACCGCTCTCTTGCAGCTGTCACAAATTCCTTTCCCTTTATCCCCTACAAATTTGGTTTTATTACAATTTCATCCTTTTTTATTTTATTTACTTTTTATTCTATCCCAAAAATTTGATAAAACTTCTATTAATTATATCTTTACGGTAATTGCACACGCGTGTGCCACCGGAACTAATTTAAATAAAGGCATACCAATAGGAGACCAAATCAACCCAATTTTAGATTGTTAATCATGTTTGCAGATGGTGTTAGTACCATCCCTTGAAACCTAGACCTAGCTCTTCATAGAATTTAATCTCATGATTTTGTAGGGGACTTGTAAATCAAAAGAGGCTGTTAGACAATTATATACATTTTATAAAACACCCAACTTTAAAGTATTCGTGATGACAGACTGATAAGAGTTCTGGCCTGAAGCAACATACCTTCTCATTTCTAATCAACTGCAGATGTTGAACAAGTGCATGCACTTTCCGCTCATGAGGTTCCATGACGACAGCCCTACGATTTTCAAGTAGTGGCCGCCTTCGACTTGGAATATCCTTTGGCTTAGAGGCAAATGGGAGAGCTGCCTGTAATGACTTGGGGATAACCAACGGGTTGAACTTTCTAAGCTTCCTTTCAATTGGCTGTTTAGAAAAATGAAATAAAAGAGTTCAGATGAGAGTAAAAGTATAAGAAACGGAAAGACTATGTAGTTATTCAATTAATGACCCATTATCAGAAATTACCTTGTAAAGTGAATCTTTGTTTACAGGAGTTGGAAGATTTCGATCTCTCCTCAATTCAGCTACAGTTTTCATTCCTTCCCAGGGCCGATCACGACGTTGCAGAGCTGTTGTCAAAGGGTTGTAAAAGCAAGGAACTTCAACTTGGGTCCATGCACGCAAGAAAACAATGTCACTCATCAGAATCCTATCCTCAAAGGTGCACCTAGCAATTCCTTCTTTAGGAAGTCCTCCCTTCTTTTTAGCTTGGTTACCAATTTCTTCTTTTGCGGCCTGCACAGATTTACATTCACAAGTAACTAGAAATAGTCATATTTCTGTTTTTACTCGGGATATTTAGTCTGGTAATCATCAATGGCCAATGACTATCATATGATGACTTGAATAGTTAAACTTTTGGGATGTAGAGTATATCTTGAAGGAATCAGGGATTCTGAAACAGTTAATCAAGTATAATAATCTTCAAATACAAAAGTAAATAATATAATAAAGGCTAATATAAATATAATCACTTGACTCACAATCATACCTTCTTCACCTGTCCCCGGATCCCACTAACAGTCCGAATAGCTGCACCTTCAAACCTGGCTATTTCAAGATCCGAAGTGAACATGTCCTTGATAAGTGCCGTTTTCTTAAAGATCTTGCAGGGGTAGCCAACTAGCTTTATCTTCTTCACTATTCGTGCAGCATGATTAAACTCTTGTACTTGTCCAGTTGCAGTGATCCTAAATGATGCCTGAACATTAAAAGAAATTGTTCATCGCATGCATACAACAAGCCAAACAAAAACTAACAAAATACAAATATGAACAAAATGGACAACTCTTTGAGAAAGAAATAAAGGCAAAACCACTTGAAGAATGATAAGAAAACTGTAAACCTATATGCTTGAGATGCCACTATAGTATAAAAAATAGCCCTTATATGTATTTTTTGGTCTTTAAAAGTAATGAAAAGGACAACATAAAGTCGAGTAAGTCCTAACAATCGAGAAGAGAGTCCCACTTCCAGTAATATAGGAAGAGTTGTACAAAGAGAAGTTATGTAAGCCATCTACACCCGCTTTAACTCAAAATTATTCCCATTGATGGTACAGAATACAAGTCCTTAGAAAAGTCAAATGAATACTTCCTCCATTCCAAATATAAGAGCATTTTCTTTTGCATTTTGCACATCCTTTTGCAAGTATATTGTATCACTATGCTATTCTACCCTTTTCTTTGGAAATAAATGCTTAAACTTTGTATCAATGGATACATAACATATTGGTGTGGTATATTCATATCATAACATAATATATGAACAATAAGAACTAGCTTATGGTAAAATTGTTTATTCTAAGTTGTCCCATATGTTACTAATGCATTGAGATGTGCAGTTTACGAAGATGAACGTCAAATAAGGGGGGAAATAATACTTTTCCGAAGCAAACAAAAATTTAAGTAGAAAATTTCTTACGCTTACACAAGATACTTGAATTTAGGAGCCCTAAAAGTAATTAAAATGGGAATGTCTCAATTTGAACATTCTTCTTTCATCAAGAAAGTGGAAAACTCAACATAACAACAAAGGAAATTAGTTAACCTGGTTGTTTGCCAAATTCTGAACGGCAACCACCCCCGTCTTCGGGGGTGCAAGAGGGCCCCAAAACATGGCAAGACAATGCATGTGTTCAGGTGTATACTTGAGCATTCGATGCCGCCCATTTTGGTCCTCAATGGCATATATGGGTGTAGTTTGGTAGCGCCTCCATCCTATTGAAACAATTATTGGGTCTCTAGTCTTCAATACTTTTTTGTGCCACCTGTGCCGCTTTAACAGGACCGATAGAGATGAAAACATTCTGTGATGCCAAAATTATTATTAAAAAAAATAAAAAAAAAGTCGTGGGATTCCAAAATTATTAAGGACAACAAAGAAAATAACTGGAGAGTAGCCATTGCAAATACCATAAATATTGAACCTATAACTTACTAACTATTAAACAAAGGAGCATAACCGCTATTAATTTATAGTTGGTGTTCAACTGTACTATGATAAGCAGCTTAACAGACTCTACACCATAGTAACAGTCTAATTAAGAAAATCAGCTGATTACATCAGTCCTTTGTATAATGAGATCGAAATAACAGAATGATGTACAGTATAAAATTTGTCTATTTATAAGTACAATTTATAGCCACATGCTATCATTTGGTGGTAGGGTGTATTATAACTAATATTATGTTACAGCATCCTTGCAAGAAAAAATAACTCTGATTTCAGAGCTTTCCCTATCATTATGTTCATAGCAAACCAGCAATTCAAATATGATCTAATATCATTCATGAAACTAGTCAGAGCAACTATATTTTATGGTAGTTGAAGGTATGCAATAGGCTTAATATGATTGATGCAGGTGATATGCAAAAATGCATAATACAATGAGTGTTATTCACTTATTCCAATCTTCTCCTTCACAAGATGGTAGCTTTGTAACAGGTTACTTGGCCAAGCATTTTTCAAGGAGTTTTCTCAGGGTCTATTGTTCTTTCTGGCTTTCCTGGTGGAGTTTTTCTATGACCTTTATTCTTTGGGGTATAGACTACAGAGATTAATGTGTTAGACTGTTCCAACATAGAGTTGGTTTGGTGGGCAGCATAGGCGTCCTATTTTATAACCCCATGACATACATCATTTAAACAGGGAGTCATGCCCCCTCTTGGTCTTTCTTAATGAGTGTCCTATTATTTGCTGTGTTCATACTTACAACCACCCTTCTCTAATTTCTGGGAAATGGTGGTTTTCTTTGTTTCCATTAGTTTAAAATGAGTTGCTTCAATAAATGTTCCACGTTATTGAAAAGGCCATTCTCCATTTTTTTTGCTTTTTTCATTTTTTTTAAATTTTTGAACACTTTGCTGGAGGAGTCCCAAGTAAAAGCAACTTCAACAGAATCTGGATGTATAACGAAAGAAATCTTAGTTTATGAGTCTTACAGACCTGCATGTATCCAACATTTTCCTCCCCAAGACCAATTCCTCCAACAAGAATAGGATGGCATGGATCAAAATGTTCAACCATTTCACAAGGAACATTACGAATCTCCAATCGCAGATAAGTCCCTGTTCTGTAACCCTCTATCTCCAACCGAGTGGCCTCGTCAAGATCATTGAGCTCAGCAACATTAATTTGTTTCTGAAGTTCAATCTCCTCTTTCAACTACAGGGATCAGAAATTCAACATGAATTACTATTAAATCATCAAAAATACAATACTAGAAATCAATAAAAATGGTAGAAGATATACCTTATCATAGAATCCACCATCTTTAGCTTGGCTACGATGAGACTTGGCTTCACGTGTGTTATCATCGTCCTCTTCAGGTGATTCAGACCCATCATATGTATATTGAAATTAAGGTCTACCAACATGATACGTTTAATGTTTCCGCCCAAAAGTGGATGCAGGGTATAGCAAGAAACAAAAGCAACACAAAAATAACAAGTGTATCTGGAGTGGATGATTAAAAATGATAGCCAAAAAAGGTTAAGCTATGTTATTGTCATTTAATTCTCTAAGACAAAAGGAAGACATTTAGTTGATGCAAAGGAAAATTATATTAATAGGTTAAATCACATCCATAAATAAACCCGGCACTCTTTTAACAAGGATTACAAGTCATTAAACTGAATCAAGCATGCAAAAATCTCCAAGCTCCTTTACTATAATTGGATATCAGACTCAAAAGATTTGTGTTCAAGCAAAATTTACGATATCAGACTTAAAATATTTGTGCTCAAGCATAGTTTACGGTCTACTTCTTGAGTCCTCAAAGTCCAGTAACAGGAACTATGTGTAGTCATATTGATGCACTGACCTAAATTGCACCCAAGTAGTGGATTAACTTTTCTAAGAAACTTAAGTGAAGCTTCTTAACCTATTCGGTAGTTAATAAACTGATTCTTCAAAAGCAACCAAAAGGAGTTGATTTCCTTTTGTCATTCAATTCTTACCACCACTTTCCTTCTTTCCTTCCCATGTAGGCAAACATGTTACTGCCTACAATCCATAGGAAGAAGAGGTCAGAACAGAAGGCAGTAGATATACACACACACACACACGCACACAGAGCATCTAAAAAAAGGAGAACTGGGAAAGGATGACAAGAAATCAAGTGAAGGATATTGAGCATCAAATTTTGCACGAAGAGCAAGCTTTTTTAACCTTCGCTCTTCATTGAGTGAGTTACCATCCTTGCTTATGGCATCATCATCACCATTGTCACCCATTAGACGGCTCTCATACTTTTCACCATTTTCTAAATCTTCAAAAACACCAAAGCCAGCATCTTCGTCATCATCATCATTGTTGTTAGCTTCAGAGACTTTCCCCCTGCGACCAGCCTTTGACCAATCTCCAGTGACAAAACGGTCACGAATGCTTTCGAAATTCTCTTCCTTTTTCCAGTCTATTACAGTAATATGGTTTGTAAATTTGGAACAATCTTCAATATTTACATTATCGCCATCAAAACCTTCCCTTACATTCTACCAAAAAATAAAATAATAAGAAAAATTAGCATAGGCCTAGAATCCAGTCATCAAAAGTAATGCATTCACAATTAACAAGAAATTCTAACCCAAATTCCAATCATTTAGAAAAATCACCTCCTAATCTCCTACTCAGGAAATTAGAGAGATTCAGTCCCAACAAAGCGTCAAAAAGACGAACCTTTTTACCCTCTCCTTTTGGCTTAAAGAATTCTTCATCATCGCTTTCTTCATCATCACTGCTACCTTGCACCTCATCAATAGAAGTAGTTGATTTCAGCGGCTTACCATACACTAGTTGCATAAGATTTGTATTCTGTCTCAAAACAGTCCTTTCCGCCAGTGAATCTTTCCATTTTGAAGCATTTCCCATCTCATCTTCTACGAGGAAAAAAATAGAGAATTAGAAACAAATTGAATCTTAGCAGGAACACACTGCTTATGAGATAGAATTTCTAATTTTCTATCCAGACAAACTTTGAGCAATTAATATATAGGCAAGGAAAAGAGAAGTGCAGTTTCATTTAATGCAAACCAATCTCAGTTGGCCGGAAAATAATGCAACCAACTCCGTCAAAAGTAATCAACTTCTGATGCTCCCATATAGAAATTTACTGAACACAAAGTTTTCACAATAACTACAAAGATTTTACCATCATCCAAGTGATTCTCTTCATCTTCCTCTGAAATCTCTGATTGAGAAGATGATTGGTCATCCATAATCTCATCTTTAGATTCAACACTTCCATCTGAATCCTGCAAAGGGCAAAAAGATATGAGCAAAGCAGATACATAAATTTATACGTAACAGACCTGATAATTTCAACAGCATTACCTCCAAATCAGCTTGATCCAATTCATTTCTGAATACAGCTTTTCTCCTCATCCTTCCATTACGGAACTCAATATGCTCACTTACATTGTTTTTTGAATGAGCCTCCTCCAAATATTCTTCACCAGAACCACTATCAACAGTTTTTATAGTTGAATCCTTTTTAGGGGTTCTATCTTCATCTGAAGATTCTAAGCGATTCATATCATCACCATCACTTTCTTCACCAGACCCATCAGTTTTGTATTCTTCCCCAGACTGATATTGCTCCATAGACGTTAGATTGCTAATCTGCCTAACTGATTCTTGATCATCTTTTGCATCATTTGGAGTTTCTGATACACTGTTGGGTTTCTTGCTGAAAAGGCTAATGAAGCTTTTCTCTAGTTTCTCATCAATCGAATATTTTGTATTCTGGAGTGACTCAACCAGTTTCTCACCTATGTCAAGCTCCTTTCCTGGAAGAGAGAGAAATATCTTAGCAGAAACGGGATAGAGCTAGGTGATTCTTACCCTTTTGATAATCTAAAGAGTATTTTACATAAGGGAGAGGGAAAAACATGTATATGAAAGAGCGTTATCAATCTCTAATATTTGAAAGACAAAGCAGACAGAGATGTAAAAGAGTTACAAATGATGATAAGATCAAGTTCCTACGACCAACACAACAAATATGCACAAATAAAGAAAAAAGTAAAAACCTTGTCGTGCCACTCCACCACTTTCATCAATTTTAGAAAACTGCACGAAATGATCGTTGATGTTTATGTAGACAGCATCCTTATCATACAAGAGATCCCCCAATCCAGACATAGGCGCATAAAATAGCTTTTCCTTATCACGCAAACCCTTCTTTTTGGCAGCCGAGGGTAAAGGACAAGGATCGGCTAGGCCAGTAATATCAGCTACACTGTAATCACCCACACCAGCGATATGCACCTGATTAAAATAAATAATAAATAAATAAAGAGCATATAAATTAACAATTTAACACTAAAATAGAACCAAATGACTATAGACGTTAAATGAGGCATGGAAAAACTTCTGTCCTATCGCTAGAAAGAAATAACTCACACCACCCTGGTATGAATACCAGAAGTTCCTTAGCTATTCAGCCTATTATAAAGTAAAATCATAAGACTAAGAATACTAAGATGCTAGAGACAGAAAGTTACATGTAATTTAGTTAAGAAAATAACAAATTAAAGAATATTTATCAAACACATATGACAATTATTTTAAAAACTAAGCATTGAGAACTCATCCTCTGGAGAGATGACCAACCTATCTAAAATGCCCTTTTTCTACAGAACCAGGGCAGATTGCTTTAGCTATATATTTTTTTTCAGAAGATGATGCTTAGGATAACATATGGACAAGTATCTGGTAGAACTTGCAAAATGGTTGGATGCCAATCCTATGCCTTCATCCACCACACTTGGGCCATGAGATTCATTTCTCAAAAGGTAAATTGTAGGAGTTCTCTTTTATTTCCAACTTTCTATATTAATTTGGGGAAAGTAGATGTATCCATTTTTTTAGAAGATATCTGGATTGGCAATGCTTCTCTTTCCTCAGATTTCTCTCTCCTTTTTTACCTATCCTCCCTTAGCATCGCTCCTAGTTCAAGTTTTCATTCTTTGGACAATCGTGTGACTTTCACTTCTTTCCTTACCTCAATGATAGGGAAGCTGAGGATCATCTTTATTTCTTGCCCTTCTGGTTTCTGGTTCCTTATTCCCGGCCATAGACTGGTGTATACAAACTTTGGACTCCTTAAGTTTCTCTCCTCATACAAGTCCTTTTTCTCTTTTCTCATTGGTCATCAGCCTCTTGTTTGTATGTTTCCCTTAAATGACTAAGGTTCCCTCAAAGATCAGGACGTTTAAATGGACTATGGTCCTCAATAAGCTAAAACGAAAACCATTGTGTTACATATGTAGACCATATACATCCTTGTATCCACATAATTGTCCATATACATCTTTGTATCCACATAATTGTGTGATATGTATTCAAGGGATAAAGTCTCAATCTCATCGATTTTCCTCATTCTTTTTGCTTGCAGACAATAGTATTTATATTGTAGGTGCTTCAAGGATAGATGTGTCCCGATCATGGAAAGTCTTTTTATTCCTCCTTGATAGAGTTTTTTACTAGTTTGTGCTTAGAAACATAAAAGTTAGACATAGGGACCTTAGTTTCTTTCTTCAAATTACAGCCACGCAAATAACCATACAAAGTGACATTTCTGTCGCACTTATTATTCAGCTGCACTCTTTCTGGAGGTGTAACATCTTCAAAACGATCTACTAAAACATAGGGATGAGAAGCTCGCCAAGACAACGGATGAAACTTCATAACGGAAATAAACCTTGCAAGATTATGGATCTCTCGTTTAGTGTACCTGTTCACTCAGAGAATCAGCAATAAACCTAATGAATATATAGTTAAATGTCAAGAAAAAAAGATATAAACAGAAGATTCTATTAATATAAGAGGGGAAACATACTCCACCCGAAAATGCAAATTATTTTCATAAATACAAAAGGCAGCATGCTACTTACTTCCCATGAATAAGACCGGATAAATAGAATAGTTTAGCGCCATCATAAATTTCAGTCCAGAATCGATGCTTGAGTCTCTGTTTTGTCTTTTTAAGTTTCTTTACATCCTTGAACTTATCAAGGTGTGTAAGAACTCCCATAACTTTAGGAAATCCATGATTTTGCATGATATTAAGAAACTCGAAGGTTTCCTGCAAGAGAAAAAAGGTCATGTTATATAGTCCAACACTACAAGTCAAAAAGACTGCAAATTATGACTACTTCGTTAATTCATTTATATGCTTTGGTGACAAACATGGAAAAGTACGGGAAACAGACAAAATATGGCAGGACAAACCAGAGCTACTAGATGATCTTATTCTTATTAACCTAGCAAACCGCGTAGTGGTTTGTACTCTTACGTACCAATACTCTAAATTTAACATAATTGAAATTTCTCTTTGTTGCTCAATCTATAATTTCACAAATATCAATATTCTAACTTGTATTAGATGCTCAAACAACACATTTGTAGTAAATTAGTTTTATTGCATTAGATTCCAAGAAAATTCCTAACTGTAAAGCTAAAACGCAATTTTGCCTATTTCGTGTACCGAATTCCCGGTTCCACAAACCAAAACACAGTTCAGGTTAACACTCGGACAAACAGCTAAAATATAAACAAGCAGAGTTCTGTGTGATATAGCCAAAAATATGCGAGAATAAACTTAGTAGAATGAAAGTGATATTTATGGAATCCAGTGAGTTGGACAGCATTCATAAAATCATAAAGAAAAATTAAAAACTGAGAAAATGATTTGAGTTTACAGTTGCAACCACCTAATTCTTATTGCATGCTCTGCAACATTCCTCGTCTATATACAATTGGAAAAGTTCTACTAACTGAGTTTGACCCTGGCTTTCTTAGCATGCTCTACAACATTCCTCGCCTATATACAATTGGAAGGCTTTTCTTAGCTATAAGAATGACCTTAACTCAACACACGTATACAAGACCAAACATAATCTAAATTATGTTTTCCTATCATATTTCATTCCTGGTTTACAGTCAAGGTACAGCTATTAGTTTTCAAGTATAAATATCATATACAGACATAAGTAATTAGAAACACTAAATACTCACCATTTCAAAGCCATAACTTCCATCAATAAGAAGCAAAGCTAGATCAGCAAACTTTGCGGCATCAATCATTCCATTGATATCATTTGGGCACTCTACAAATTGTACCCGCCTTTGCTTACCTAACGCAAATTAACCAACCACGTAAGTCTCAGTAAAGTAAAGAATTCCACAAAAATGCAAAAAAACAGGAAATACAGCAAAACCCCAATTAATAGGAAAGCCATTAAAATAAACCTGATACAATAGTAATAGGCCCACGAACTTCTGGCAAGTTGTGCTTGGTGTAATGCTTAACCAGGGACTTTATAACAAGAGACTTTCCCACCTAATGAAAAAATTTCAAATTATAAGTTCAAAAAGCAGTTATCTTTTTTAATAATTAGGATCACTTTTGCAATGGATTCCCCTACAAATGCATTTTTCTTTACTACCATGAATTGCCCAAAATTAGCATAACAAATACTGAACAAATGCAAATTGATTACACCAGACAAAAAAGAATACCTGTGGAGGGCCCTGTACAACAACAACAAAGGGAGGGGGTTCGCCAATATTACGATCAATAGTTGGAAGATGAAGCCTACGCTGCTCTTTCTCCGTAGAACGTGACTGTAATCTCTTTGCTTTCACAGTCGAAGTAAACGCAAATGCCTATTACCACAAGCAACAATTCAAAATTCACATCAATTTTTATGAACCTGTGTATAATTCTTAGTATACATACAAAGAAAAACAAAGATATGACCTTATGGTTGTGTATTTTATCTCTGGGAATGTCGCTCTTCTTCTTATTCTTCTTGGCTGAGGGACCCGATTGACGAGACCTATGAGGCTTGTGAGAAGGATTATGAATACCACTATCTATAGCCATGCTTCTCTATCCAGTTGGTGAAGCTTAACTAATATTTTCTCTGCAAGTCCACTGTAATATTCGAAGATGAAGGGTTTTACTTGAGGTGGCTCGCACCAGATGACAATGGCGGCCAATGCTCTGCTCTCTCTCTCTTCGTTATGAAAGAAATAGTTTGTAATACATCGGGTTTTATTTTTATGGTTTCGGATGAACAAGTAATTTGTTCGGCTTATTGGACTTACTTACTTAGAGTTAGTGAAGCCCATTCAGAAATTGGGCTATCTGATCTGTGCTCATATTTGCTTTCAAAGCAACAAGCCTTATTCATATAGATAGCATGAAATTAACTTTTAGCTAGATGATAATGACACGTGATTTCTCTACTTATCAACACTATATTGATAAGTTAGATAACTTACCATAAAGTTAAATTCATCAGATCCTTTATTTTAAAAACAATAACCAAAAGAGTATTGATAAATTCATAGAAAACCATTAAAAATTATATTCTACAATTCATCAAGCATTAATGAATTGTCTTTTACAATAATTGTGACGCCCCCAAAATTAGGTATATATCACCCATCTTGGATAGTCGGATACATGATGCAAATTTAAATACAACTTACTAATATAAGCAGAGTGTACAATACTGACATAAAGCGTGAGTTTGAATACAAATATTGTATACTAGATATTATACAAACTCAAAAGGAGTCCTCATTACAATTATTATCACACTATTTCACGAATAGTGAGGACTACTAATGCTATCCTCTGGACCATTACTCGTTCCCACTGCTCGTCCAAATTTATATTCTCATTTCACAAAGAGAACGGTGAAAGAAAGGGTGAGCTCAACTAGCTCGATGAAAAATATTATGACTAAGATAATGCGAGAATAAATTATCATTAGCCTCAACAAATGTTAAACGATAAAATATAATGAACATCAAGTTTAACTACAATGAACCAAAGAATCCATTAAAAGAGTCAAGTAGAAAATAAAATCTACTATCTTTTATGATTTAAAGGTTTTTCATCATTTATTATAAATTTGAGACTCGACTTTAATAAATATTCCACATCATCAAATCACCCCGCACTTTTACTGACCAATATTCTTTAGTATCATTACCACAATTATTCATACACTACTGGGCGAGAATAGTTGTGTATTCATTAATAATCATGATCATGCCAACAATCGTCCATCAATGCACTACTGACCTTCGAGGATTTTTATCACATCATTTGTAACATTACGGTCAAGATTATTACAGAATAGTCTCGGTCGTAATCATACCAAGTCCATCTATGCCTTCTGAGGCGCCAGATGACTTTCAACATAATATAAACATGAGGATGATGACAATGATATAAGAATTCAAAAAAACAAGTTCAAAATTATTTTATCCGAGAATTATTAACGTCCAAATTGTCAACACGTATCTTTGTTTTTGTAGAGTAAAATTCAAGAATGATCGGAAGAATATTTCCATGAAAAGATCTTTGGATGAAACGCAAATATCGAGGATATTCTACTAATTTCATGAAGTATAGAAGTCAAAGTTTTAACCAACCCGGTATAATAAAGAATGGAATAACAAAAGAAATCACCATACATGCGATAGGCCTTGCAGGCGGGTTATTCCAATGAATAATAAATAACGGAACGGTCCGGCGTAAAAACGCATGCATGCGGGATGTTCAATGAAATAATAATAAAAAGCGAAACCGGTCCTATGTAAAAAACACATGCATACGTGATGTTCCAACGAATAATAATAAAGATTTTAACCAAGTCCGGTGTAAAACACGAGCGGGATGTTCCAATGAATAATAATAAAAAATGGAACCCAGGTCCTGTAAAACACACGAGCGTGATGTTCCAATGAATAATAGAAGAATGTTACCAAGTATAGGGTAAACCACGTATACGAGTTATTCCAATGAGAATAATAAGTAATGGAATAACAACGATTTCTCTTCATGAATAAGAAAGAATAATAACACCCTTTACGAAAGTACAACAAATAATATTCCTACCTTAGAAGAACTGAATATTGGAAAAGTGAAGTAGCGAGAATACTTTTCTTCTTTCTCTATATAGTTTCTCTCTAGAGTTTCAATGAATTCGTAAGAAATAATGAAGGAATGAGCTTTCTATTTATAGAAAAACTGAGGGTGGCTCTTGGTCTTAACGAATGGTCAAAATGACTCTTGGTAATATTGAAGAGACAACTACTATTTGCGAAGGGGTAATTAACCTTTGGAACACCGAAGAGGCAGTTAACTCTTGGTAATATTGAAGGGACAACTACTATTTGCGAAGGGGTAATTACTATTGACGAAGGTAATTACTATTGACGAAGGTAAATACTATTGAAGAAGGTAATTACTATTGACGAAGGTAAATACTATTGAAGAAGGTAATTACTATTGACGAAGGTAAATACTATTGACGAAGGTAATTACTATTCACAAAGGTAATTACTATTGACGAAGAGACTCTTAGATGATGACATATGGCCCCCCATAAAATAATCAAACTTACCACAAACGTCTCTCATAACGCCAGACTCTTTATATACATCAAGGATTGAATAAATATTATCACAAATCATTTTATTTTTAATCAACACATTTTAATCTTTAAAAATTATTAATCATTTATAACTTGTCGTCTCAATTAATAATATAACATATTATCTGAGATAATCTTGTGACAATAATTGAATCAATAATATAAGAGATATGATCACGTGATTCTTTGTAGCAATAATTGAGTATAGCTAAGTGACTTCTCATGTAAGCATCGATAATCAATCTGAGTGTCTTCTTATCGACCACGCGACATTCTTGTACTTTTACCACCGGTAGTAGTTCAACAGCTTTTAACGGTAACACCTCCGTAGTTATTTTTATAGAAAGATAATTTTGTCGTTTTTTAACTACGACAATACTTCCGTTAATGGGGTCCACTAATGATTGAGTAGTCGTCTGAATATTCTCCGACAAAAAAGAATATTCCCACCAAACGAATATTTTATAACAACTTTACTTTACTTTGCAAAATTTATAAATATTACCCACAACTATAACATTATATCAAATTTATTCCATAATATTCAAAAATAATATTTATAGAAAATTCATCTTTATTTATAAAAGATGGGGTCTTACAACCTCCCTTCTTATGAAATTTAAGCCCTCGAAATTAGGGTGCGTTACTGGTATGTCGAAGAGGTAAGGATACCTTGATTTCATTTGATTCTAACTCCCAGTCATTTCCTCAACATCGTGGTTCCTCCACAAAACTTTGACTTGAGGTATAACCTTGGAAGCGTAGAATATGTTCCTTCTTATCAAAATTTGAACAGGAACCTCTTCATACGTCCAAATCTTCCGCTATTTCGTCCGGTTCTAACTTCAATAATATGGTTTGGGTCTTTCACATATTTACGTAACATGGATATGTGAAAAAGCGTTATGAACACGAGACATATTTGGCGGTAAAGCGAGTCTATAGGCCCACAGTTTCCTACTCGATCGAGGATTAAAATGGACCGATGAATCGAGGATTAAGTTTTCTTCTCTTTCTAAATCTTGTAACTCCTTTCCATGGAGCAACTCTTAACAACACATGATCTCCTATATCGAATTCCACGTCCTTTCGATGAAGATCAAGGCATAACTCTTTTATCGATTTTGTGAGGTTTTTATCGTTGTTTGGATCGTTTGAATCTTTTCCGTAGTCATACGTACCAACTCCGGTCCCAACAACGTTGCTTCACCCACCTCATCCCAAAGATCTTTTGGAAGCGACACTTTCTTCCATACAACGCTTGAATGGAGCCATGCCAATACTTGCGATAAACTGTTGTTGTAGGAAAACTCCACCAATTGTAAGAACTTGTCCCAACTCCCTTGAAATCAAGGACACGAGTCTTAATAGATCTTGAGAGTTTGAATAGTCCTCTCCATTGTCCGTCATCCAATGCGAAGATGATATGTCGAGCTAAATCGTAAATCCTGTGCCCATAGCTTTTTGCAAACTAACCCAAAATCGTGAAGTGAATCTTGGGTCTCGATCGAAAACTATGGATACCGCAAGCATACCATGCGATTTACAATCTCGTTTATGTATGCGTCTGAGCAAGAGCGTTCAAGTGTATAAGTTTCTCGTGTCGATAAGAAATGAAGCGGACTTGGTCAATCTATCAACAATGACCCAAATCGCATCAATGCCTTGAGAAACCTTAGGAAGGCCGTGAATGAAATTCATGGTAATGTGCTCCCACTTCCATTTTGGAATTTCAAGTGGTTGCAATGGACCTTTTGGTACTTGATGCTCCACTTTAACTCGTTGACAAGTTAGACACCTTGAGATAAACAACGCTATCTCTCTCTTCATATTGCTCCACCAAAATGTATGACGAATATCATGATACATTTTGGTACTCCCGAGATGGATTGCAAATGGTGTGTTGTGCGCTTCCATCATGATATTATACTTTAAATCGAGGTCGTTAGGAACACAAAAGTGCAGGAGTTGACTCAAGTATTCCTTCTTCATCGATTCTTGCTTCCCAAGCGTAGCACCTTCTTGCACTTTCTTCCTCATACGCATTAGCTCCGGTCCAGTAGCTTGCGACTTTAACTTTATCGATTAAAGTCGGTTCTACTTTCGTATACTTTCGCTATCATCACATGCGTCCACAGGTCTTTAACTCTATCTCCATCCTTTGCAAGTCACACAAAAATGGGCCTTTGCGTTGACAATAACGCACTTTCGTGCTTGCATATGATCTTCTTCTACTCATCGTCGGCTACCACGTTCGCTTTTCCGTGGATGGTATGATATGATCATAATCTTTCAATGATTCAAGCCAACGTCGTTGTCGCGTGTTGAGTTCCTTTTGAGTGAAGAAATATTTGAGGCTTTTATGATCCGTAAAGATCTCCACTTTCTCCCCATACAAGTAATGCCTCCAAATTTTAAGTGCAAAAGAAGATAATACCGCTGACTCTAGATCATGAGTAGGATAATTCCTCTCATATTCTTTGAGTTGTCGCGAGGCATAAACTATAACTTTTCCATGTTGCATGAGAACACATCCCAACCCTTTGCAAAGCATCATCAGTAGATGACAAATCCTCCGAGCGGATGGTATTGTCGAGCAGTCTTTGAAATAAGTCTCCTCTTGAGTTCTTGAAAACTCTTCTCACATTCTTCGCTCCAACCGAACTTTGTATCTTTTCGAGTCAATGAGTCGATGGAGTAGCGATTCGAGAAAATCCTTCCACGAATCTCCGATAATAACCAAATTAAACCGAGAAAGCTACGTGCTTGGTCCATCGATTTAGGTTGTTCCCGACTTTGAATAGCTTCAATCTTTCTTTGGGTCAACGGATATTCCATGACTTGATACCACGTGCCCAAGGAATGCTACTTCTTGACGAAACTCGCATTTCTTCAACTTGGCATAAAGCTTATATTCACGAAGCTTTTGGAGTGTCGACCTCAAGTGTTGCTTATGATCTTCACGGCTTTTGGAATAAATAAGGATGTCATCAATAAAGACGACCACAAAGTGATCTAAATATTCCTTGAATACTCGGTTCATCATATCCATGAAAGGCGGCGGGCATTAGTCAATCCAAAGGACATGACTAGGAATTCATAATGCCCATACTGGGTTCTGGCCCATCTTTGGAATGTCGGTGGTTCTAATCTTCAATCGGTGATATCCGGATGAAGATCAATCTTTGAAAAGAATTTGGCTCCTTGCAATTGGTCAAACAGTCATCAATACGTGGCAATGGATACCTATTTTGATGGTGACATGATTCAACTCCAGATAATCAATACAAAAATCGCATACTCCCATCTTTTCTTCTTCACAAATAGAATGAGAGCACCCCAAGGAGAAGTACTAGGGGCCGAATAAAGCCAATGTCTAACAATTCCTGCGGTTGGGTCTTTAACTCACGAAGTTCAATAGAGCCATTCGATATGGGGCTTTGGAAATAGGTTTTGTCTCCGGGTTCAAGGTCGATACAAAATTCAATTTCACGCCTCTGGGGGTAGGCAAGAAGTTCTTGGGAATACGTCGGAAATTTATTAACAATAGAAATATCGTTCAAAACTGACGTATTTTTGTTTAAATCTGTGACATGAGCTAAGAAAGCTTGACATCCGTTTTTCAATAAACGAATAGCTTTATGGCTTGAGATGACCGTGATTGATTTTAATGGTTTGGTCATTTGAATTCGCATAATAGGTTGATTAGGAATATGAAAGCTAACAACCTTACGAAAACAATCAATTTTTGCATGATAAGTAGTTAACCAATCAATCCCTAGAATCACGTCAAATGCAAGTATTTTTAATGAAATAAGATCGACCAGTAATGTGAGGGTACCGATTTTGAACCAAATAAGACTTATAAGCGATTGGATGTAATGAAGGTTTCTCCCAACGGAGTTTCCACAGATAAGTCAAAGTCTAATTTCTCCGAGTCAAATTTAATCGATGAGCGCAAGTAGGAGAAATAAAAGAATGGGTAGAACCAAAGATCAAATAAAGTATATACTTCATTAGAGTTTATGATAAGCTTACCCGTGATGACCTCATTCGGGTTCCTTGCTCTCTGGGAGGTCACAACAAACGCCTCCTTGCATTCACGGCTTTTGACTTTTCCGAACGGCGGCATTTGTGCCTCCATCCTAGTTGAATTTGTCTTGATGAAATGACAAAATCGAGCTAAGTGACCTTCTCTTCCACAATTATAACATGCTTTGACTGCATGGCGCATTCGGATGATGTGTCCTCTCCTCCGCATTTGAAGTATATGATAGTGGTCTTTCTCCTTCCTTAACAACGGTCTTTGGTCTTAACGTCTTTCCATCATTGTTGAATCTCCTTTTCTTGAAATGTCCATTCTTATTGTTTTGGCCGATTACCACCGAAGTGGTTACCATATCCGCTTTGTTGATTCCCTCCACGCTTGTTGTCACCGCTTGATGACTACTCTCACCGTATTATTATAATTTTCTTGTTTTGCTCTCTTTTAGTTCGTTGACTCGTTATCGCGCTCCACTAATCGAGCCCTATTTACAACATCCGAATACAAACACGCTTTATGAGAAATAAGATGTTGGCGTATCTCCGACTTCAAACCACTTGAAAACATTCGCGCCATTCTCTTCATTATCCACCAAGTGGGGCCTTGAACCGTGATAACTCCGCAAATTTTGCCTCGTGTTGCGACACGGTCGTATTGTTTTGTTCCAACTTGATAAACTCCACCTCCTTCATGTGGCGAATACTTTCGGAAAGTATTTGTCGTTGAATGACTCTGAACTTCTCCCAAGATATCTTGATCTGCAAGAGTTGAGTCGTTTCTGGATTCCCACCATGTCTGCTCTCTCCGCATGACATAAAAGCGTGAAGGGAACCTTTTGCTCCTCGGAGCATCCCAAGACATCAAATATCTTGGTAATCTGCTTTATCCATGCTTCCGCGAGAATGTGGTTTTGGCTCTCCTTAAACTCCGGTGGTCCCACTCCTTGAATTGTTTAGCGGTGACCGCCAAGAGTTTTCCGTGTTTCCACCTACGTTTTTGGACGAGAGTCGCTCTACTTTGTTGTTGCATAAATTGCATAAAGCCTCTGAATATTTGATCATTCATCATTTGGTCGGTGTTGTTGTTTGCATGAGGATTGTCGCCTTCGATGCACATTATCCTCGATTATTGATATGTGGTGAATCAACGATCGCTCATGCTCCATTCTTTATTCTCAACATTCTCGGATGTTATTTTCGATATCGCCACAAAACAAAAGGTTAATTGACGTGTAACAAATTATCTCTATATTCGACCGACCAATAAAATAAACACATAAACTTAGGTAGGTCATACTAAGCGAAGGTATTCCCCGTCTCTTCCTCCTAGTACTATTCTCACATCTTAGCCGTGGATCATATCCTAAGCTCGATACTGTTGTGGCGACGCCCCAAAAATTAGGTATACATCACCCATCTTGGGTAGTCGAGATACATGGTACGTAATTTAAATACAACTTACTAATATAAGCGCTAAGTATACAATACGACATAAATCGTGAGTTTGAATACAAATATTGTATACTAGATATTATACAAACTCAAAAGGAGTCCTCATTACAATTATTATCACACTATTTCACGAGAATAGTGAGGACTACTAATGCTATCATTTGGACCATTACTCCGCTCCCCATCTCGTCTCAAATTTATATTTCTCATTTCACGAAGAAAACGGTGAAAGAAAGGGTGAGCTCAACTAGCTCAAGAAGAAATATTATGACTAAGATAATGCGAATAAATTATCATTAGCCTTTCTGAATGATGTTAAACCGATAAAATATAATGAACATCAAGTTTAACTACAATGGAACCAACAATCCATTAAAAGAGTCAAGTAGAAAATAAAATCTACTATCTTTTATGATTTAAAGGTTTTTTTCATCAACTCTGTTATAAATGAGACTCGACTTTAATAAATATTCCACATCATCAAATCACCCCCGCACTACTACCGAGGATATTCTTTAGTATCACGACCACAATTATTCATGCACTACGCCGAGAATAGTTGTGTATTCATTAATAATCATGATCATGCCAACAACATGTCCATCAATGCACTACTGACCAATTGAGGATTTTTATCACATCATTTGTAACATTACGGTCCATGATTACACCGAATAGTCTCTCGTCATAATCATACCAAGTCCATCTATGCACTACAGAGCCACGAGATGACTTTCAACATAATATAAACATGAGGATGATGACAATGATATAAGAATTCAATAAAACAAGTTCAAGAATTATTTTATCCGGAATTATTAACGTCCAAATTGTCAACATGATCTTGTTTTGTAGAGTAAAATTCAAGAATGATCGGAAGAATATTTCCATGAAAAGATCTTTGGATGAAACGCAAATATCGAGGATATTCTACTAATTTCATGGAGTATAGAAGTCAAAGTTTTAACCAACCTGGGTATAATAAAGAATGGAATAACAAAAGAAATCACCACGCATGCGATAGGCCGCATACGCAGTTATTCCAACAGAATAATAAATAACGGAACCGAGTCCGGCGTAAACGCATGCATGTGATGTTCCAACGAATAATAATAATAAAGATTTTAACCAGTCCTAATGTAAAACACACATGAACGTGATGTTCCAAAGAATAATAATAAAGATTTTAACCAGTCCCGTAAAAAACACGCATGACAGGATGTTCCAATGTAATAATAATAAAGATTTTACCGGTCCTGTTGTAAAACATGCATGCGAGGATGTTCCAACAAAATAATAGAAGAATGTCACCAAGTATAGGGTAAACCACGTGATAAAGTTATTCCAATGTAATAATAAGCGATGGAATAACAATGATTCTCTTTATGAATAAGAAAGAATAACACCCTTACGAAAGTACAACAAATAATATTCCTACCTTAAGAACCGAATATTGGAAAAGTGAAGTAGCGAGAATACTTTTCTTCTTTCTCTCTATAGTTTCTCTCTAGATTTTCAATGAATTAAAAAGAAATAATGAAGGAATGAACTTTCTATTTATAGAAAAAGCGAGGGTGGCTCTTGGTCTTAATGAAGTGTCAAAATGACTCTTGGTAATATTTAAGAGACAACTACTATTTGCGAAGGGTAATTAACCTTTGGAACAATCAAGAAAGCGATTAACTCTTGGTAATATGAAGGGACAACTACTATTTGCGAAGGGGTAATTACTATTGACGAATGTAATTACTATTGACGAAGGTAAATACTATTCACAAAGGTAATTACTATTGACGAAGAGACTCTTAGATGATGACATATGGGCCCCCCATAAAATAATCAAACTTACCACAAACGTCTCATAATGTACTCTTTATATACATCAAGGATTGAATAAATATTACCACAAATCATTTTATTTTTAATCAACACATTTTAATCTTTCAACAATTATTAATCATTTATAACTTGTCGTCTCAATTAATAATATAACATATTATACGATGATGATCTTGTGACAATAATTGAATCGATAATATAAGAGATATGATCAATAATTCTTGTAGCAATAATTGAGTATAAAATAAGTGACTTCTCGTAAAAGCATCAATAATCAATCTGGTGTCTTCTATGCAACCACGCCAGACATTCGCATTTCTTTTACCACCGGGTAGTTCAACGCTTTTAACGGTAACACCTCCGCCGTTATTTTTATAGAAAGATAATTTTGTCGTTTTCTAACTACGACAATACTTCCGTTAATGGGGTCCACTAATGATTGGTAGCCGTCGTATTTAATATTCCCCAACAAAAGAATATTCCCCACCAAATGAATATTTTATAACAACTTGCTTACTTTGCAAAATTTATAAATATTACCCACAACTATAACATTATATCAAATTTATTCCATAATATTCAAAATAATATTTATAGAAAATTCATCTTTATTTATAAAAGTTGAGGTCTTACAATAATCAATACATAAATAATAATTATCAAATTACCTAATATTTTTCTTGTCAAAATTCTTTAGAATTGTAATATCACCTTATTGGCTGTCCAATCTCGTCAATTACCCAACTCAAAAAAAAAAAAATTGTCTTTCAATTTTTCTTTTTGTATCTTTAGAAAAAAAATACTCAATATATTATTATGCACAAAAAAATATTTTTATTTGAGTTTTATATAATTGATTTATAAAATTTTAAGATTTAAATAGTGAGATGATTTTATTTTATTTACAATGTGTTTTTTTTTCCTATATATATTTACAATGGCTTGCTGCCCACATATCCTTCCCCAACCATATACATAAAGGCTAAAGCAATCACAAATACAACTGATATTTTATGTATTTGATTAAATTGAGTATAAAATATTAATACTACTTTTTTTCTTTGGGGCCAGTGTTAACATGCAGTTTTAGTTGGATGCTTGTGTTATTTTAGAAAGGAAAATGAATCAGTAATTTGGTAATTTATGTGCAGGTGAAGGTGGAGAATAAGACTCCTGGAAATTAGTTTGCTTCTATTTTCTCGGGTTTGGTTGGTTTAGTTTGCTTCTATTAGTCAAATTAGTTCCTTGACTTATATTTGTTTAACTATGCATAGAAACCAAAGACAAAATGCACCAAACGTGGACTAGGATCCTCTCTATTTCAAATAAGCGGGCTCTCTGAATTTAAAATTTAATTAAATATGCCAACTAAAATTAATCATATTTGGGGCAAACTAGTAATAATCTCAATTTAAATTAAATTTTATAGTGTTCGCCAAATGAAAATTTTAAATGGGGATTTCATGCTATATAAAGCATACAATTATACTCGTAATGAAAAATAGATTGAGGGGAGGGAGCATACGTTATTGTTCAAATCCAATCACAACAGATTTAATACTGACATCATTTGAGCCTAAATATTTGCATTATCCATATGAAATTGTTAAGAGTTGTACAAACAATTTACCATGGGAGGTAAATTTACTTTGACAAGAGAATTATCCGGAAAAGAAAGGTAACAAAGAAAACAAGCAGCTGAATCTCCCATCACCAAGAAAGGCTATCATCTTAATTTGCACATTATTTACAATGCGGACAAGTTCATGGCACTGGCCTATATTACATGTATTGATACAGAAGGGGGGCCACAATTGAGTGACTAGTCTTCCCGCATTATAGGGAACAGTCTATTTCTTTACGCCACAATTAAGTGACTAGTCCTCCCACACTAGGGGGAACCGTTTTTTTTTTTTGTTCCTTTCTTTCTGTATTTGCTTCTTCAGCCCTTTAAAGGCAGAATGTCAATTAAAAACAATAGGATATAACTGATATTACAGATTTACAGGTAATACAAAAAAGAATAAGATCTGAAGCATACAACAGTTTCAACATTAGATTTCCCAGTTGGCCAGTGAGTACGCATTCTCTAATATGAGGAGCTTGCTGAGCTGCGATAGATTTCATCAACATGGACTACAGGCACATAAACTACATGCCTCAGAGAGCTGTGGGTGCGACCATAGAAAACATAAACAAACACTCCTACCACGAGCCATAATGATACACGGGTCCAAGTTGCAGCACTGAGGGTTTTGAACAATATTACATGAGAATAAGAACTAAGAAACATTAGCAAAATGCTTGTAATTATTGAATATTCCATTTGAGAAAAGAAACAAACGGGAGACGGGAAGCTAGACAAATATTATCCCTTCCGTTTAATAAAACCACTTTGCACTTGTTGAATTATTAAGAAATCAAGTCTACCATACACCAATTGCTTAAAATGAGTAGATTAAACCCTCAAAACCTTAGTTATGCGCACAAATGAATTAGATACCTAGTTAATTTGATGAGTACTGTCATATAACTTTAATCAAACTTGAGTTGACTCAAAAAAGAAAAAACTATCCCAACCAACTTGCTTAATCCAATCTCCAACCTCATTACATCCGTGGCAACCCCCAAAACATTAGACTAGCCAACACCAAACCAAGTTTTCATGGTCATCAGTGGACATTGTTTAGGGACCAAATTTTGATCAATTTATTTCTTTTGCACCATATATTGTGGATCGACTCTTATTCATATTTCCCTGAAAGGTAATTTGGTCCATTTGTGCTGAAGTTGGATTGGTTTTGTAAAAGTTACCAAAAAGCAAGCATGACAGGGTGGAAAGGGAATCAATAATCAAAGTAAACTGAAAATGTGGCTTTAAAAAAAGCTGAATATTTCTACTTTTTTCACGCATATTACTTTATTCACTAAACTCGGGGAAAAAGGATGACAGTTGGTTTCTATGAAGGGAACTCAAGGGAATGTTAAACTAATTGTTGATCATGGAATCGAGTTTAAATGAGGCGGTTTAAAATTAATTTACAAGAGTAAAAGTAAAATACAAAGGGAAAACTAGGGCAGAGTTCTGTGTTTTTATCGCCACTAACATTTCATTATGATGTGTTGATTGGGTGTACAAGATGACTGAAGTGTGGAGACTTGGTGCTGTTAATGATGCTCTACCACCGGATTTGTGATTCCCAAATAAAAAAAGATAAGTACGGATACTGAAACCAAAATTCCATATATAAGTTTAATGTGTCTGGCAGATTTAGATCCTCTCCATTTTGTCATCTTCTAATTACCTTCCATCGACTTAATAATCATTATAAATTTAAGTGGGCTTCTCTGTTAAATGGACTGGGGATCCTTGACAGGTGTGAGGAAAAGCCAGATGATAGACCCTCCCAATTTTAGAATATTTTTCACAATTTACACTATTTTGGAGAGTCCAACTGGCAACTGCCACACCCTCACACACCCCATGTCGCCCGGGTACTTCACAGTTCACTGCATTACTGGAAGCAGGCTCTCTCACGGTCTCACCGTAACAGAACGAACCAGAAATGTGGATAATACAAAGGGTTATTTTATATTTAATAATACCGGCTAACATTAGAAGTTTAGTGCTCAATAATTGAGAACTCACCCGAGATTGATCAGCAAGTAGAGATTGATAAGAATGCAGACAATAGGCAGGAGAGGAACAAAAGGGCAAATGAACCCTGCAAGAAGAAAAATAATCTATATGTTTATACTCTTCTTGAGAAAGCTCAACTTATACCATTCCGATTTTATTATGTTAGACAAAAGAATAATTAAGTTTCAATATCCTGACAGATTGGGCCTACACATTATATGGTTCATGGGTCCCCAATATATGAGGATATGAATGCCACCTATCCTGCTTATAATAACGATAACAGATGCAGGAAATGGCCTAATTATTTAGTCAAGTTCATATAATAACTTATCAAAAATGACAACTTCATGTTTATTGTAGAAGGAACTATACCTCCTGTGTGCCCAAAGTTATGTCTAGCATCATCTTGGTCTATACTGGTGAGCACTGCCAGACCACTTAAAAGAAGAATGCCACCAATTCCACATAGAGTCAATCGCAGAGAACTGAGGAAAATCAACAAGTTAGAAATAGGTAACCCAGGGTCATTTGTAAAACATAGTTTCTTGCAAAGGAGAAAAAATAAGCCCGTCTGTAAATACAAGTCTAAGAACTCATAAACAGTCACCCCTCCCTGCATGTGTGCAACATCGACCAGCATATTATTTATCAATTGCACATTCAGATTTCTCTCTCTCTCTCTCAATAAATACATGTCAGAATCACTTGATTAAGACATTGGACGAGGACCCACCCTGGCAGGCCTGTAGATGAAGCAGTCGATGTAAGGACAAGTGCTCCAAAACATGTAAGCATTATAGTCCAGCCAGCAATTTTACGCCTGTTCTCTTCACTGAAGATGACTGCAATAAACACAAAAGAAAAAGTAAACCAATTTGGCAAATTCCGAAACAGCAACGGCAAAAAACACCATGCATATTTCTAGAAATCTTATTGGATTATTAGAATTTGAGAATAAGCATTACACAATCTCCACGTCAATCATTGCTTAAAAAGAAATCCATAAAACAAAATGAACACGCTGGGTATAAACGAGGCAAGGTAGATCAAATGATTAACTGCTGCAAAGTGCTTTGTATTCCACCGCACTTCTTAGTAGAATTTAGCTATGCTTCCCTGACGCGAACGATACTAGCATTGCTTCCAAAATAAAGTAAACTACTTCATAAATGGAAGTCGAACAATTTTTTTTGAACATTTTGAATTGAAGCCTGATAGATATGTATCCATATGAACTATAGAATTCCAACCATGACATAAAGTTCATGCAAAATCCAGAACCACAAACACATACCTCAATCTCAATCTTGTCACAAGGACTCTCTATAGAGGGCCAGCATAAGACATGCTTAACTATTTAGCTCGTTACAATATTTAAAGCTTCAATACATCCACATAACTAGAAGCCTGATCATATATGAAGTAAAGAACTTACAATTACCTTGACTTTCTTCTTTCTCTATAAGAGGATGTTTAACTTGTGCCGTCCCTATGCCAAGTATAAGTGAAGTATTTTCCCCAGATATTCCAACACGGTCTTTAATGTTCTCCACATCAATGACACCACTAGTATATCGCAATGTCACTGAATCAATAGCCACCTGAAGCGATGATGGAAGTGGAACTTCATCCGGTGGGACATATCGCAGTATCAATACAGAAATCGCTACCATTGTAAACGCAAGAAGTGTACCAACACTGACCTGCACAAAAAATGTAAATTTGTCGATCCTAATAATGGAGAAGAATTCAATAATCTTTCAATTGGTGAAAAGTTCCAAACTGCATTTCTGAATCCACCATCTTATTTGCCAGTTAGGGAACTCAAAGTTCCAGTAAGCTTGCATCAACTTCCAAACCAAGGTTCATGTCCGCTTCATTTATGTTCCATATTTTAGTTTTGATTAAAAAAATTGAAGAAAAAAGGTCATCATCTGGGCCCAAGAACCAGGAAGGTGGAAAGGAGCCATTGCCTAATCCACTAATAGCTCAGGCCAACTACCGTGAGGTTGTGGGATCAAATATCACCGCGGCATTTTAAGCAGATAGTTTCAGAGATCAGGAATTTGCCTTCTGATGTGCCACATGGTATGAATAAGAACCTTTCAACTTAAATAGAAGTTCTAAAAAAATAAATAAATTTGGACTCCTAAAAAATTTGTCAAAAAAAGAAAAAGAAATTGGCACTCTTAAACAGACCCAAATTATTTGACTGAGACTTGCATTACTAATTCATTTATTGGTTCATTTGTTTAAAAGATCCAACAAAGAGGTAATTCATTCATACGAGTTAAAATATAAAATGTGTCAACATGAAAAAAAATATTCCAATATACATACATAATACACACACATGTGGACTACAAACTATTATAGCAGAAGATTGACGTACCATCCCTGCCAACTGATCAACATCCATGAAGAATGCCAAGGTTGCAGCTATTATGCCGGTCACTATAGTGCTCTTGACAGGAACTTGAGTGCGCTTATTAACATCTGAGAAGAATGACGGCAATAATCCGTCTCTAGCCATTGCCATCAGGATTCGTGGCTGAGAGAACACATAAATATCAAGGATTCCATTTTTTTTATTAGGTGCAGTCAAGATAAATTGCATATATTAACCAAGTCAAAGGAAAACTAAAATATCACAAATAATTCAAAATTATCTCCAAAAGAAAAAGAATAGATAATAAAATTTGTGACTGACTAGAGAGCAAGTTAAACCCAAGACATGTTTAGTTTACGTAGAAAAGAGAGGATTAAGGAGAGAAAAATATCCAACATGACCACTCATAAGCATTATTTTAGATTTCATCACCACTGCTTTCAAGGAGTCCAGATGAGGACAAGGTTTCTTATATAAGCACGCACTTACAGTAGCATTAACTCGTATACATATACGTTAAACTACGTTTTTTTTCTTTTTCAAGCATATGGTACACAAAAATTATGAAGAACGTTAATTTCCACAATGAGTTTGTACGAGGAACATGAACATATGATTACCTCTGACATACAAAAAGGTACTATGTTTTGAATTTTTGAAACAGATATTAGGATGTGCCGCAAAAATATTTATACATCCTATTTTCATTATATCTGTATACTAGTAATTGCCCGTGCCTAAAGGCACGACGTAACGAAAAATTAGATTAAAATTCGAAAAATACTACATTACCTAAAGACTTTTTGTAACCTAAAATAACTTACAATCAGACATAACAATTATCATAATTCACCAAACCTCCACAATAATTAATTTTTCTTTAAAAATAGATATCCAAAAAAATCTAAACCTGTTTACAAAACTTAAAAATCATCAATAACAATTTTTATAATTCACCACACCGCCATAATAACAATTATTATTATTACTACTATTATTATAATAATTATTATTATTATAATTATTATCATTATTGTTATTTGATTTGGGCGGGAATTTTTAGTGTGAGATGAAATGTGAGCCTTTAGATTAAGTTGGAAGAATTGAGATAAAATCTGAACCGTTCTTGTGGTTTGTCAAATGAAATATTCAAAATGGTTTCTGTTTTATTATATAGATATTATAATTATTTTTATTATAATTATTATAATAATAATTATTATTATTATTATTAGTAGTAGTAGTACTATTATAATAATATTTATTATTAGTAGTACAATTATAATTATAATTAATATTATTATTATTATTACTATTATTATTATTAGTACTATAATAATAATTATTATTATTATTATAATAATTATTATTATTATTATTTGTTTGTTTGTGTGAAGAAGAGAGGATAGAGAAATATTTTATGTGTGAACATGAGAGAGAGAGTATGGTGTATGGGTGAATTTGATTAGGCTGGGAAGAAATATGAGCTTTTAGATTAAGTTGGAAGAATTAAGTTAGAATAAATCTGAACCGTCCTTCTACTTTGTCAAATGGGTTCTTTTTTATTATATAGATTTATTATTATTAGTACTATTATAATTATTATTATTATTATTATTACTATTATTATAATAATTATTATTATTATTATAATTATTATCATTATTGTTATTATTATTATTATTTGATTTGGGCGGGAATTTTTAGTGTGAGATGAAATGTGAGCATTTAGATTAAGTTGGAAGAATTGAGATGAAATCTGAACCGTTCTTGTGGTTTATCAAATGAAATATTCAAAATGGTTTCTATTTTATTATATAGATATTATAATTATTTTTATAATAATAATAATAATTATTATTATTATTATTAGTACTATTATAATAATATTTATTATTATTACTATTATTATTATTATTATTATTATTATTATTATTATTTGTTTGTGTGTGAAGAAGAGAGGAGAGAGAAAGATTTTGTGTGTGAACATGAGAGAGAGTATGGTGTATGAGTGAATATGATTTGGACGGGAAGAAATATGAGCCTTTAGATTAAGTTGGAAGAATTAAGTTAGAATGAATCTGAACCGTTTTTGTGCTTTGTCAAATGAAAGATTCAAAATGGGTTCTGTTTTATTATATAGATTCCCAATATATTTGTATATTCTATTATCAACTATGTTAGATATATATTTAAAATATAATGTTTAATTTATTTTTTTGGCAAGCCTTATAATTCATACCCAAAAAAAATTTTGAACGTGTTCTTTCTTGTCACCAGAAAAATACAATCACTGATCCCATAATAATCATATGAATGTCTCGACTTGCTGGGTTTCTCTCAAATAGAATTATCACCATTACAATATCTAATTTAACATCTTTATTTACTCTGTAAGAACTATACATTGAAGCAAAGAAAAAAGAAAATCAAAAAAGGATTAATAGCAAGATCTTCGGTCTCAAAATAAAAAGCATCCCAAAGAATTTGAATAATGAAAAATAGTAAATCTCCCTCAAAAGCAAAAGCACAATAAAGACTTTCAACTATGGATACACTGTTACTGCACAAATAAATTCGAAAATAACCAGATTCAAGGAAAGAGCAGACAGTTGTTCAACACTAGGAATAATAGATTCACCAACTATTTTAGATACCTGAGGCAGGATTGAACCCATCAATGTTGAGCAGAGAGCAGTAACAGCTCCCATAGTTATTATATATCTGCAAAGTAATCAAAAAAAGAAGAGGAAATGGATGAGGAGTGCTCAGTTCGATTGTCCCAACACTTGTTAAAGAAACAGGTAAAATTGGACATAATTGCAAAGGCAAAAATATTTTCTTACGATGCCCAATGAATTCCATGAAGAGAAAAAGCAGAGGAGATGGGGGTATCAGGATCCATCGCGTAGTAGGGTACCAGACCAACAATTACTGCAGAGACCAACATATACAACGTGCAGCAAATAGACAATGCAGCTCCAATACCTAGAGGTAAATCTCTTTGAGGATTCTTCACCTGTAGGGATCAGGAAAAAAATATTCGTCATTCAATTCCTTAAGATATGACATTCTACAGAAGTGCAAACTAATACAATGGAAATTAACATACCTCCTCTGCCGTACTGGCAACTGAATCAAAACCAATGTAAGCAAAGAAAACAGTTGAAGCCCCAGCAAGCATACCATCTACCCCAAATGGGAAGTACCTATTAATCCAAATGGAAAAGATAAATTTCTGAAACTAAGAGATAATCGTATGAGAAGAGATATTAGACAACATTACCCAACAGAAAGTTCATAACCAGCCCATCCAGTCTTGAAACCAAGATATCCACCGGCTATAATGACAAAAATCATGGCACATACATTTGCTACTGTGACAATGGATTGTACCAATGTACTCTGCAAAATTAATAAGTTCAGATACAACGAGGTAAAGTCACAAAGTTCAGATGGACAAAAAAGGATACTTTTTAACAAATTGCAAAGGTAGAACAATAACAAGTCACACCTCCTTGATTCCCACGCACAGAAGCCCAGTGACAACAAAAACTAGAATTGCAGCACATGGATCCACGACAAGATTAAGCCCAGGAATATAGTGGCGGGCTAGGAAAACTGGCAGACTATCTGAACCTCCGAAAAGCAAGGCCTAAAGACAAAGGAAACAGGTATACAATCAGTGCTGAAGCAGAGGAATTAATTTCTGCATTCCATTATAGTCAAACACACATAATACGTACAAAACGGAAAAGAATAACTTAATCAGCATATTCTACTAAGTTTTCAAACACTGTTCTTTGGACTCGAGATCTGGAATGAAATGTATCAGGATCACCTTTTAAGAAATGTGTCAGGATCACAATAAAAGGGTAACTGGGCATAATCAAAATAGTTAGTATATTCTAGAGTTAGATATTATGTAGACACGTGTGCACATGGAGGTTGTTAGCATGTGTGCGTAGGTTAAGAGTATTTACACTTTTCAACATTTTAGTAGCTATATAAATGTGTAATGGGAAGAGTAATCCCCAAGTTTGATATTATGCATTTTATGAATGAAATTAGAAAGTAAACTTTCAGCTACTCCATTTTATCATGAACACAATGAGTATTCACTGTTCTTCTCCTTCTTCCTCCATATTCTCTCTAATTTTCTACTTCTATATTTGTTTCTATCTCTATTTCTGGTTAGGCTTCAACAAGGGCCTGAAAAATGCAAGCTTATGAATAAGCACCAATAATCAGTTTTAAAAATCACCACCTAGGTCCGCCTAGGCGCTAGGCCCCCACTGGCGCCCGCCTAGGCGCTAGGCCCACCTAGCGCTTCACCTAGGCTCAAGACGGAAAAAAAAATCCTCCATGAAATTAGGCGGGGACTAAGCAGGGTAGGTGGAGAGTTTTTTTTTATTTTAATAACTAACCAAACCAGATCTTGATATATTTATTTTTCTAATGATTTATCATATTCATAATGCAAGTTGTAGCATATCAAATCACAACAAGAAGTGAACAATATCAATTCAAAATGGATAATTTTATTATAGTTGTAATTTTTTGAACTTGTACCAACTTCAAATTATATAAATGATGATACATTTGTAATATTTAGTTTAATTCAATATAATTCTTAAATTTATGTCTAGTTTCTTAAGTTTTAATATTGAATTGAATTCTTGAAATTTTATTATTTAATAGCAATCTTGTTTATGAATAAAACTAATACGTTAAAGATATGTTTGAATTTTCAACAATTGCATGTTTGGATTTGAACTTTGAAATTGACAATATGGATATATGTTTGAACTTTAAGCAAAGGCCTTTATTATCTTTATTATAGATTATTTTGCTTTATATTATTGTTTTGTTTAGATAAATGTAAGATAAAATATTAAAATCGACTTAAAATAAAAATCTCGCTTGAGCCCCTAAAAGCGCTAGGCCCTTCCGCCCTTGCCCGCCTACCCTCCCCTTTTTTTCGCCTTTTAGAACATTGCCAATAATGAGTCAATAGAGAAAGCAAAATTTTAAACCAACCACAATTTTCAACACGCATAGCCTTTGTTAATGAATTACATGTACAATTAATAGCAAAAGTACATTAATACTTCTCTGAGAACAAAGAACCTACTCTCATTGAATGGACAAATGGAACCAAAAGAACAAACGCATAATTATATTTAGTTGAAAACAATCAATGCTTAGAGAAGCTCAAAGATAACTCAATCTAGGATAGACCATCTTTTTAACCATCTCTCAACATTAAAAGAACTCATCAAAACTAACAACATAAAGTACCGTCATGGAATCTCAGGGTTCAGACACATAAAACTAGCTTGAATCTGTAGATGTCAAATTTGGCTGAATATAAGGAGGTGAAGGCAAGATTATCATCATAACATAAATAGTAATACTATCCCTTAGCTCTTCTAGCACCTCAAATAAGTTGCTAAAGTAAATTGTCTGCATGATTCACTTGGTAAAAGGTTGCAATACCAAATTCCCTCTAACCCAACTTTATAGAATTACACAAATGAAAGTGCCAAAGTTGAGGGTGAACCAATGGATATCAAAAAGAAGCCATACTGCCATAAAGTACCACGGTCATATCAATGCAAAAGTAGCAAGAAAAGAAGCCTACTCCACCTTAGTACATTATCATTACTAATCAATGTATCACTAAAGTTAAGGTATTAATAATAACACCTATCAACTCACATACACCAAACAACTAGAATATTAAAATCAGAGAAATAACACTGCACCAGATTTGGCGATATTCCACGAGCAACTGCAGAACCACCAATTGTATATTCCAATATCAGAGCCCATCCAACTAACCAAGCAAGACTGCAAGTAATAAGAAAAGTTGAATCTTTGATTAAAAAATTATTTAAAAACAGAGAAAACACTGAGTTGATGCTAATTTCCTCATCTGTGATACACGCGACAATTACCTATTGCATTGCATTTTGATAATTTGGAAATAATCTACCAAAACTAGGATTCATAAGCTATACTATCTTAAAGGGTAATAACCCCACCACCCCCCAAAACAAAAAATAAATAAATAAATTGTAAAGTCAGTGCAAAAGACTATGAGATTACCCTTCCCCAATGCATATATAAGAATAATGATAGGCACTCCCAGCTGACGGACATCGACTTGCAAGCTCCGCATAGCAGAATGCAGAAAGAGCAGCTGCTATTCCAGCTACTAGGAAGGAAATAGCAAGGGCCGGGCCGGCATGCTCTCTAGCAACAGTGCCAACTAGAATATAAACCCCAGCTCCAATTGTTGAACCAACACCTAATAAATTCAAGAATAAGCTACATATTATAGAGATGATAGAGCGAGTGCATAAAAAAACTAAAGACCATATCAAAAGATAAACAGGAAACCAAAATCAGTAAACAGGATAGAAAATAAGCATCCACAAAAGCCACAAAGTAAACCAAAATTACATGAAATGTAATGATTTTAGGTTGATAAGTGTGTGCATATATAATTAAAAAGAAACAAATAAATTAATCACCTTACAAACAACAAAATTAGAAAGAAGAAAAATTGGGGAAAACTAAGTTGAAATCATGTAACGAAACAAAAAATATATACATCTTTCTGCTAACCCATGAACATAAAACACCCTGAAACTGAACCGATTCAATCAGTAACAGAAACCCAAGAAAAAAGTTAGTTTATATATAATAATAATAATTATTATAATAAAAGAAAATAATGAGATTTACCTATGGCAATAAGGTGGGAAATAGATAACTCCTTAGCCAATTGATGACCACCATGAGATGACTTAATATGAATAGAATCAACCTGTTTTCTCCTAATCAAACTTTGAAACCCAGACAAACCCTGACCCCCTCCTCTGCCACCGTTTTGTGGGTCAGAAAGAAAACCCATACGAAAGATAAAACACAGGAGGATTTAGCAGGTCGGTATGTGGAAATTCAGTTTATTTGCCCCCCGAAGAATCTTTATGCAAAATATGTATATATTAGATAGATAGGGTTCCAAGTTGGGTTGCTTTATTATTAGAAAAGGCGTTACCTACAACATAATCTAAGAGAAGAAAAAGAGTTGTAACCAGGCAAGGAACCTTCCCGCTGAAACTCAAAGGCCAATATAAGATTCTTACAGATTCAACCCCAAGGGCCTTGACGAAAGCGGGAAGATTCAGCAAGCTGGAAAATTATTAATAGATATAGAAAGAAAGGGAAAGTGAGGAAATCGATCCCCTGCCCTCACTGATTATATTTTGGTGGGATGGGGATGGCGTCAGCAGAAAGAAACGTGATGTTACATGTGGTGGGGCTCGGCTCGCTTGCCCTAAAAAAAAATGCCCAAAATAGAATAATCAATCAATCAATCGCTGTAAATAAATTTCATCTAAAACGTTACTACTATTAAGATTATTTTTCATATTATGTTTATATTAAATACTAATTTTTTTTCACTTTTATCTTTTTAATGAAATTTAAGAATACCTATTTTGATCATTCACATCAAATATTAATTATATTTCTTAATTTTTATTTTTATGTTTTATTCTAAAAAATATGAGTAATGGCCATCATATCTTTCTCTGTCCCTATAGGATAAGGAATGAGTATTATATTCTAAATGAAAATTAAGAATATAATAACATCTCACGCCACGCGTGTTTAATTTGTTAGTCAATCAGAAAATATAAATAACATCATCTGCTAGCTAGCTTAATAAGTTATTTAGAAGCTGACAATAAGTTATTTATGTATATAGTATTATATAATATGTAGTATATATGAACAATATTATTTTATTTTATTAAGAGTTGAGAAGTTGACTTGAAAACAACTAAATAGGTGATTATAGCTTCTAACTTTTTATGCATTAAAATACTTGTATTCTTGTAATACAAGCTATTAACTTTTGATGGCTTTTAATTTTTATACACACAAGGTGAAATAAACACTACTCATATAACTTTACTTCTCACAAGTCAAAAAACAAACAGGGCTTATGTAGCGTAAGCAAACATATACGTACGTGTAGCACAATAATTGAAGTTTTTCACTGCATCAATAATGATAAAGGTAAGGATATCATTTTGTTTCGAGAATATTGTAATTAATGCTTTATCTAGTTGATTGAATTTGAGTATAAAATATAAATATTATCCTTTTAAAATTTGATGAAAGATGAGAGACAAATGAATGAGTATTATTTTATTAGAGCAAGTTAAAGTTGAAATACTGAGAAAAATAAATAAATTTTTATTTGGTGTTTTGGGATAACATTTGAAAGTTAGCAACTAATTCTTTTTTATTCTTTTCTAAAAAAAAGGCAAAAAAAAACATTATATGTATGTGTGTGTACATAAATAATTAATTAAGAAAATTGATATGTTAAAATGATAGTATTGATTACAAAAAGTCTATTATATCACATACAATTGTTCATATACACTCACATGCATATTAATATTATTCTTTGCATGTGAACTATGTTAATATGTATCTAAGTATATATACAAACGATATGTGAAGGGTTTATATGATAGTAGAGTTATTGGATTGATTACAATTGGATAGGCGGGGGTCGGGGGCGGGGGCGGGGGCGGGGGCGGGGGGCGGCAAGACAAGCATAGAAAGACAACATATATAGTTTAGTTGTTTATTATAGCATATGCATGCATGTCACCCCTAATCTATCTATCTATCTATCTATCTATTATTGTACACAACACAACACAACACAACAAAGAAAGATACTGTTATTAATAGCAGCTAGTTGCTACTAGGAGGATGTCAGGATCTCAATGTGACTGACACACACACACATACAACCACACAAATATACTCCATATACTATATTTAATGATCCCACTTATCTATACACTACTACTACAATTATTTCATTCATATATACATATATATATATATATATATATATAGTCCGGATCTAATCCAGGATTCCGGACTCTATAAAATACGGATCATTTGTTTTTTTTTTTTCAAACAACTAAAAATAAATAAATTATGGAATCTAATTTTTATATAATATAGTGTTTTGGGTGTGATTTAATGCTTATACCAAAACATGTCTCAGATAGTAGTATGATCGCATATACATTTTTTTAGTGCATGTATATCCAAAATACACCCAAAACACTTTATTATGTAAAAATTCCAGCCCATAATTTTATTTTTTATTTTTTAGTTGTTTCAAAAAAAAAAAAAAAAAAAAAAAAAAAAAGGGTCCAGATTTTAGGACTTGTCTGAGAGTCCTGACAGATCTGTGTGTGTGTGTATATATATATATATATATATATATATATATATATATATATATATATATATATATACAGCGCATTCTCCAAAACGATGTAGTTTTTAATGTAAGAATGCTATTTAAGCTTAGAAATATTTTTAAAGAGAACGCTTCGATCCTGGTCCAGGATATATATATATATATATATATATATATATATATATATATATATATATATATATATATATATTGAAATTTCTTCCATAGCAAATCCGGTTCTTTATGAGTCTTCATCTTAACACCCCTTTTTTGAATAGGCTGATAAATCAAATCATGGTTCGATTAACTTTTTTATTTGATAATGTTCTAAGCATGCGCTTGTTGTGCTTAATTATTTACCTGCATTCTATTTCTATTTTATTAAGTGAATATTAACTTGTCAAGATAGTTATAAAAAGTGAATATTTATTATTAAAATAATCCTACTTAGAGCTTTGTACTCTACTAATATATTTTTTTTTATTTCCTACTTGGAGAACATGCATTTTAGCTAATACTTTTTTTTTTTTTTTTTTTTCTACTTAAGTGAGTTTGTACCTTTACTAATACTTTTTTTTATTTTCCTACTTAAGAGGAGCTTGATCTTGCTTAATACTTTTTTTTTTATTTTCTACTTAGTAGAGCAGACTTGCTTAATACAATACATTTTTTTATTTTCTACTTAGTAGAGTCAGACTTACTAAATACTTTTTTTTTCTTCTTTTCTCCATTATATGTTATGACTCAAAGAAATTAAAATAAAATAAAATAATAAAAACAACTCCTACGGTAGGTATAAATTTCACTACCAAGGAAAAAAAATTCGATATACCAACTAAGAATACTTTGATGATTCGAACTCATGACCTCACGCACTAATACCTCATTATACGACCAATTCCCGAAAGCACCACTTTCCTAGTTCTACTACGCTCAACCAAGGATATATCCTTATAGAAAAACTTCACCATCCCCAAAAATCTATATTCTCAAGCATTACTATTATATTACGATTTATTATTATTAATAAATTTATATTATTAATTGGATTTTTCTAAATAGAAATAAGTTAATATCTATATTTATTATTATCCCTTTAATATGTTTTCTTATCTTTGTAATAATATCAATAAAAGATTATTAATATATTAAAAATAAATATCATTCTTTAATAAAATATAAATAATGATCATTATAAATCTTGTATTATTAGTATTAATAATTTTATTATTAAGCAATGATTATTAGTAATGATTTTATATATTAAGCAATGATTTTATTATTAAGAAATGATTTTATTATTAATAAAACTAGTTCAATTAGTCTAATAAGTAATGATGATAATTTTTCAAGTCATTTCGAAATTAATTTACTTATCGAATTTATGAAAGTAGTGAAGTATTATTATAATAATAATAATGTGATTATCAATATTAGAAGTATGCACTATACCAATACTAAAAGATCGCATAACATTAAGAGGAATAAGACATATTACATTCTTATTAATTAATATGTACATTAGATAACGTTGGATAAGTTCTATATTTCGGAGGTCGGAGTAATCTTGCGGTTTCTTGTAGAGCTCTACGCGACGCGATAGAATCGAAAGATCGTGACATCTTCCAAGGACCACTTCTCTTCGTAAATATTACCATCGGGCCCTAACGAAAATGTATAATATACTTGCATATAAAATGCCACAATCTGAGTGGTTGTGTTGTTTCTATCGAATCTTTAAGGTCTGCATGACGATGAGGATTACCATTGGGCCACTCATCAAGATCGGATTACCATTTCGCAAACAAAATGGTATCAAATGTACTGCACGTATAAAGTAGTTGGTTAATAATTTTTAATATTAAAGGACATTATAAAATTAAAATATTTTAAAACTAAACATACCGCAACTTGAACGAATTCCGAGTACATTTCATGTAACTTAATATACTTAAGTGTCATCAGAAATAGTGCGGGTCAATTATGGTAACCATCCAATCTTCAACCATGAATAGAACAAGACAAAATGGCGTTGATTGGTACTACACACCGGCATGAATATGTATTTGCATTAGTGTAAAGGTGAACCAACATCTTGGTTAACATACGGATCGCAAAAAACTCCACGCACGAGATTCACGTTAGTCAGCAGGCACATAGTCCCCGCCCAAGATGCATGAAGAATGAATTAATGAAACCAAATTGGGACCACCTTTGTATTCCCCGCGACCAGTAGTATTCCTCTGCCTCGTAGCAACAACATATAAGCGTCGATGACATGCTCGAATATCCAACTCCTGTGCCCTAAGGATTGCACTGCATTGTGTTCTAATTCATATAACTGGCGCGGATGTGATAAAGGATATAAATCTCCTTCTGGTGCCACCACGTTTCCAAATATATGTTTATTTACAAATGTCTCCTTCCAATCTTTAAGTCTTTTGGATAAGGACCCTTTTGGTCTATAAGAGATGTGGTCTCCGCATCTTGTACGATTGAGACCCAAATGTACATTATTATTATATAGCAATAATAATTAAAACCATCACTATTAACATAACTATATATACCTTTTGTGAACTAGATCCTCAAGGCCGAAAAGTCCCGCAAATGAAGAGTTGGTTGGAATGTAACACTTCATAGGTTTGGAAGGTTGGAATGTAACACTCCTCGTAGGCTCAGGGTGGTGGGAATGGAGCTCTCCTCGATTACTTGTGGGGTGGGTATGTAGCTCTCTTGTCTGACATAATCGCTTTGTTTCCCAAGCCCTTCATCGAAGTCATGTGTATTGGGACCGTGGTCCAAATTTTGTGGGACCACCAGTCGAGGTATTTGTTTACCTCTTGCTTGAAGTCGATAGGCGCGTATTGAAAATCCCAATTATTTTTTTTCGTAACCAACTCGAGAGGCGGTTTAAGTAATCGAAAATTTATCAAGTAACGACTTTGCACTCTCAACTCACGTATAAGATAAACACAAACAAATATTATTAACAATAAATATGAATAAATGTAATATTAAGTATTTACTCCAATACAAGATTTATTAAAGAAAAATATAATTTTATACCATTTGAATAAGGTGTCATTAGTTGTAAATGGCTCGAGGCTCATAACAACCGTCCGTGGTCGTCATTTGCACGAGGTCTGGTGAATTTTCCAACGTGTAATTTTCCTATACCGCACCATGTAATCATCTATTGGGACATAATCGTAAATTTCATTTGTTGTCCTTCGAGATGATCCATGATGCCTCCCACATCGAAATATATTCCCTCTCAAGGCCACGAATCCTCGACATCAATAAATTTAAATTTTTTCTCCTACCTAAGGTCACCGTGGTTTTTGGTTGTTTGATGGTATGCCTTGCATGAACCCAAACTGTCTCATCACACTGGCCCCAAGATCCGAAATTCCACAATATCAAAGTGGATCAAGGGACCCCACCGATCCTAACAACCTCGCCTTCAAAATTAAATCCACCGATATCATCATCCCACACTATGTAAGGTCGCCAAACCACATCCCACATGACTTAATATCTAACTCCCCTCAGTAAAATGACAAATGGTGATGGAGATTCTCACGTCTACTGTGGTAATCGTGGGCTCAAAATAGGACCATCTTAAAGCCCTAGGTAACCATAAGGATGATTGTGGCCAAGGGTTTGGCTTTCCAATACTTACACGCCATAAGCCCAAATTTGTAACAAATGTAACACAACCATTAATGTATTTAACTCCTTTCCTAAGTAGCAAGGTATATAAAGATCTGCATACAAATATGTTAACACCGCCACGCCCCAAAGAGTAAGTTACACAATCTTCAAATAAGCAAGAATAAAAGACAAATATCGTGGGTGCACACTATTTCTATTCCTATTAGGGAATAATATCGCCTACACAACCCACAACATGTATGCCTTTGTGTGTCGCCTCACAACATCTTTTACTTGCATTCTCTGGACATTTATTAAAATGTTCAGGCAACCACACTAATGAAATTACCTTTGCGTTTTTTGAACTAAAATATTCACCACCTAATTTATCTCCAAAACAATCCCTAAAATAATTCAAATTGGTGACAAAGAGGGACCTGCTAAGGGCTTTCCGTAACAACCCCAAAATAGGTTCATTCCATCCAACCCATTCTCGAGTTGCCAAATATATGGTACGAAAAAACAACTACAACTTTATTACAACAATTGTCGTGGCAAAATACAACAACACATATCTTTGTGAGTTTGATACAAATATATACCAATCCGAAGACGTCACAATGACACCTTACATAAAGGTATAGTCAAAAAACTGCTTTTAGAAATTAGAATCTTTGGGAAGTGCTCAAGAAACCTTCATACATGGGAGGCCATACTTTTAGGTTATGGTAGATATCATATGGCCACGTAATTATCCTCGTCAATCTAATAAACCCCAAAGAAAAAACGAGAAGATTACTATCATATTCTTCCCAATGGTGAGTCTTCTCTTGACATATCATTATCTCCACCGCCTCTAATTGGGTATTATACTCCAAACAAACACCAAGATTATATAGGTAGTGCTTGTAAATATACTCGAAGAAGTGGATGAGCACAACCACGACTTATGATAACACGAGGTCAGATGTCATTAGACATCTTGTATGATAGTGACAAAACACCCTTCCAAGTTAAATTTACCTCACCTCAACATCTATAGACCACCACTTTATTCCTCGCTATCCCCGCTTCGACCCAAAATACACTTTTATTACCCGAAAGGAATTGTGAAACAAAAGGGTGAGCACAACTAGCTCAAGAAAGAATATTACGACTAAAGATAAATAAATTATCAATAGTCTTCATCAAGAATAAATCGTAGATTTAGAACATATGGTAGATGATAAAACTTTTCAACCATAGTCATAAATGGAATGAGCAATCCATTAGAAGAGTCAAATAGACTATAAAGTCTATTGTCTTCCTCCATGTTAAAAATCCACCAACAATGTTTTATCCTCGTAACATCAATCAACAATTCCATCGCCCACAATCACGCGTGTATAACTCATAATCGTAATTGTAGTTCTAAATTCCTTTCTCATCCAAGACAAAGATAATTTTCATCACTTGTCTTTACCTCGAAACATCAAAGATCATGGTTATACCAAATCACGCCTCTGCTCATAATCATACTAATAAATTCATCTTTGCACCACTACGGCCAAAGATATTCATCAACAGCTCATCTTTACACTACACACAAGCAAAGATATTCAACAACAGTCATCTTTGCATTACGAGCAAAAGATATTCATCAATAATTCATCTTTGCACTACAAAGCAAAGATATTCAACAACGGGGTCATCTTTGCATTACAAGCCAAAGATATTCATCAATAATTCATCTTCAGACTAAAGATATTCAACAACACTACAAAGCAAAGATATTCAACAACGGGTCATCTTTGCATTACAAGCCAAAGATATTCATCAATAATTCATCTTTTACACCATGGCTAAAGATATTCATCACTTGGTCATGTTCATTTAAACACTGCTCATCTTTGCACTACAGCCAAAGATATTCTTCGAAATCATTCATCTTTGCATTGGTTTTATCCACGTCCAAAAATACCTCAAAAATAATCATAGTGGTGTAAAATTCAAGAATGATCAAAACATGGATACAATCAAAGCTAGTATCCGAATAGATATTTTAGATTTAAAAGAAAAATTTCATTTTTTCTATGAATAAGGTCAGATTACGTGAATAAAGGTGAATAGTATACGTGAATAAGAACTCCGACACCAAAAGATAGAAATTCCACAAAAAAACATCTTCACGCTTTCATTAATAGTACTCGTGAATAAGAACTCGTGAATAAGAACTCATGAATAGTAACTCGTGAATAAGAACTCATGAATAGTAACCCCGATACGAAAAAAGTTCCAAATTTGATAAAAAGTTCCAACCAATATTTCAAAGATAATGATATCAAGAAATAATATCATCCGAGAAGAAAATAACATCCCTTACCTCGAAAAGACAAGACTTCTAGTTGAAACACCTGATATAGTCTCAAGGAAACTTGCACCGCCTAACAATACTCAAAGTATACTCAAAATACTCACAAGAATACGCCGATAATATAGAGAGAGAAAGAGAAAAACTTGTTTCCGGTGTGATTTTCAATTCTAACTTAAATTTCTATTTATAGAAAATGTTAAGACGCCAAAGCAGACTTAACCCAAACTAATATGGCTTTACCGCTACTATTCCCACCCACCACATTTGAAATAAAATTCAGCACATTTCTTCACCAACCACAAGTGGGGCCCACTCAATTCTAGAATTTTCCACCAAAATCAATTATAAACCTAATTTACGAATCACCACCTCTTAAAATTCATAATAAATCATTCGTTCATTTTAATTGGTTCAAAATTTGTGGACATATACTCAACTTATGTATGTATAACATATCCAAAAATTACAACGATCCAACTATTTGGATTAAAAATTATAACTCACGCAATATATCGTAAAATAATATATATACATTATTTGATTTTTAAATACCTCCATCCGATAAAATAATAAACCATAAAACACCTCAACATTAATTTCTTCATTTATAACCACATAAATAAATCCATCATTTATATCCACATAAAATAAATATTTCTTTTCTCATATGAATCAATAATTAATTATTCACAAATAATATTACACAAATCACAATTATAACAACCGTGCCAACCGCTCCTCAGAAAGAGGGGCTTTCCGATAAGGATTTCTCCTTCTTCATGCCGCAATTAGGTGACCAAACCTCTCTTCGACAGTAACTTTCTAGACATCGCCAATAATGTTATCTAATAATATTATTCAAATAATATGAATTATTGATCCGATAATGGAGATATCATGTCGCAAGGACAATTATCGAACAACAATAATATAAAATATCAACGATCAATTATCAATCAATAAAATAAAATATCGAACAAGAATTATCGTAATAATTATTGAGTAGTGCCTTCTTACGTAAGAATCAATAATTCAAAATACACGTAATACCGCAGCATCGCGCAACAACGCCAGACATTTTTATTTTACCAACCGGTATTCCAACAAAGGTTAATCTGTGAACGATTACGTCGTTATTTAAAAACTTAATTTTGTCGCTTTTCTTCATCCGACAGCTTATTCATTATGGGGGGCCCACAAATATCGCTACTTGGCAGCATTTAATATTCCCTACGTAAAGAATATTCCACGACCAAACTAATATTCCCGACATAATGAATACTTTATACCCTTGCATTATTTTGAAAAAAATTTCATATATCACCCTTAACTTTAACTTTTATCAATTTAACCATTTACTCGAATAGAAAAATTAAATACTTTTATTTCATAAAATTCGGGTCTTACAATCTCCTCCTTATGAAATTTCGTCCCTAAATTTACGTGCACTGGTATTTCAAAGAGTTGAGAATACCTTGTTTTCATTTCGATTCTATCTCCCCGTCCATCATGATTTCTCCATTGCTCATCTCCTCGTATTTTATATCATTCTAGAATACTGACTTCAAAACAAAGGTTAATTGAGCAAATTAACATATCACATAATATCTCGATATTACGATCGACCAACAAATAAGCTTTTAGTAGGACACACTCAAATAAGGATTTACTCATCTCTCCCTCCTAGTTCTATTCCCCGATCTCCGCCAGAGATCATATCCCTAAGCTCGATACCAAATGTAACAACCCCAAAATAGGTTCATTCCATCCAACCCATTCGAGTCGCCAAATATATGGTACGAAAAAATAACTACAACTTTATTACAACAATTGTCGTGGCAAAATACAAACACAACACATATGCCGCCAGTTTGATACAAATATATACCAACTCAACTCGATAACGTCACAATGACACCTTACATAAAGGTATAGTCAAAAACTGCTTTTAGAAATTAGAATCTTTGAAAGTGCTCAAGAAACCTTCATACATGGGAGGCCATACTTTTAGGTTATGGTAGATATCATATGGCCGTAATTATCCTCGTCAACCCAATAAACCCCAAAGAAAAACGAGAAGATTACTATCATATTCTTCCCAATGGTGAGTCTTCTCTCGACATATCATTATCTCCACTGCCTCTAATTGGGTATTATACTCCAAACAAACACCAAGATTATATAGTAAGTGCTTGTAAATATACTCAAAGAAGTGGATGAACACAACCATGTCTTATGATAACACGAGGTCAGTATGTCATTAGACATCTTGTATGATAAAGACAAAACACCCTTCCAAGTTAAATTTACCTCACCTCAACATCTATAGACCACCACTCTATTCCCTCGCTATCCCCGCCGACCCAAATACACTTTTATTATTACCGAAAGGAATTGTGAAACACAAAGGGTGAGCACAACTAGCTCAAGAAAGAATATTATGACTAAAGATAAATAAATTATCAATAGTCTTCATCAAGAATAAATCGAGATTTAGAACATACGGTAGATGATAAAACTTTTCAACCATAGTTGCGGCAAATGAATGAGCAATCCATTAGAAGAGTCAAATAGACTATAAAGTCTATTGTCTTCTCCATGTTAAAAATCCACCAACAATGTTTTATCCTCAGTAACATCAATCAACAATTCCTCGCCCACAATCACGTGTATAACTCATAATCGTAATCAGAGTTCTAAATTCCTTTCCTCATCCAAGACAAAGATAATTTTCATCACTTGTCTTTACCGAAACATCAAAGATCATGGTTATACCAAATCACGCCTCGCTCATAATCATACTAATAAATTCATCTTCGCACTACTAGCCAAAGATATTCATCAACAGCTCATCTTTACACTACATGCTAAAGATATTCAAAGATATTCAACACAGCCAATCTAATTCATCTTTGCACTACAAAGCAAAGATATTCAACAACAGTCATCTTTGCAAAGATATTCATCAATAATTCATCTTTGCTACTACAAAGCAAAGATATTCAACAACATTCATCAATCATCTTTGCATTACATGTGCCAAAGATATTCATCAATAATTCATCATCTCATCAATAATTCATCTGCAAAGATATTCAACAACGGGTCATCTTTTGCATTACAAGCCAAAGATATTCATCAATAATTCATCTTTGCACCATCGCAAAGATATTCATCACTTGGTCATGTTCATTTAAACACTGCTCATCTTTTTGCACTACGTGCCAAAGATATTCTTCAAATCATTCATCTTTGCATTGGTTTTATCCACGCCCAAAATACCTCAAAAATAATCATAGTGGTGTAAAATTCAAGAATGATCAAAACATGGATACAATCAAAGCTAGTATCCGTAATAGATATTTTAGACGAAAAAGAAAAATTTCATTTTTCTATGAATAGTGCCGATTCGTGAATAGTGTCAGATAATGAATAGTAACTCTACGTAATATTAACACACAAAAGATAGAAATTCCACAAAAAAACATCTTCACGCTTACTTAATAATAGTACTCGTGAATAAGAACTCGTGAATAAGAACTCATGAATAGTAACTCGTGAATAAGAACTCATGAATAGTAACCCCGACATGAAAAAGTTCCAAATTTGATAAAAAGTTCCAACTAATATTTCAAAGATAATGATATCAAGAAATAATATCATCTCGAGAAGAAAATAACATCCCTTACCTCGAAAAGACAAGATTTCAGATAAACACCTGGATATAGTCTCAAGGGAACTTGCACCGATCTAACAATACTCAAAGTATACTCAAAATACTCACAAGAATACGCTCGATAATATAGAGAGAAAAAGAGAAAAACTTGTTTTCGTGTGATTTTCAATTCTAACTTAAATTTCTATTTATAGGAAAATGTTAAGACGCTCAAAGCAGACTTAACTAATAACCCGATGGCTTTACTCTTTTCTTCTACTATTCCCACCCACCACATTTGAAATAAAATTCAGCACATTTCTTCACCAACCACAAGTGGGGCCCACTCAATTCTAGAATTTTCCACCAAAATCAATTATAAACCTAATTTCCGAATCACCACCTCTTAAAATTCATAATAAATCATTCGCTCATTTTAACGGTTCAAAATTTGTGGACATATACTCAACTTATGTATGTATAACATATCCAAAAATACAACGATCCAACTATTCGGATTAAAAATTATAACTCACGCCCCACTTTCTATATCGTAAAAATACTCTTCCATTTGATTTTTAATACCTCCATCCGATAAAAAATACCGATAAAACACCTCAACATTAATTTCTTCATTTATAACCACATAAATAAATCCATCATTTATATCCACATAAAATAAATATTTCTTTTATCATATGAATCAATAATTAATTATTCACAAATAATATTACGTAATCACAATTATGACAACCAGCCGCTCCTCAGAAAGAGGGGCTTCCAATAAGGATTTCTCCTCATCGGGCGCGCAATTAGGTGACCAAACCTCTCCTCGATGTAACTTTCTAGACATTGCCAATAATGTTATCTAATAATATTATTCAAATAATATGAATTATTGATCCGATAATGGAGATATCAGGTGCGACAATTATCGAACAACAATAATATAAAATATCAACGCATCAATTATCAATCAATAAAATAAAATATCGAATAAGAATTATCGTAATAATTATCGAGTAGTGGCCTTCTTTACGTAAGAATCAATAATTCAAAATACCGTCGTAATACCGCAGTGCCATCGCAACAACGCCAGACATTTTATTTTACCAACCGGTATTCCAACAAAGTTAATTCCAGAACGATTACGCCGTTATTTAAAAACTTAATTTTGTCGCTTTTCTTCATCCGACGCTTATTCTGCATGGGCCCACAAATAGTCACTACCAAATGCATTTAATATTCCCTTACGTAAAGAATATTCCACGACCAAACGAATATTCCCCAATAATAATGAATACTTTATACCTTCTCACAGTATTTTGAAAAAAAATTTCATATATCACCCTTAACTTTAACTTTTATCAATTTAACCATTTACTTGAATAGAAAAATTGAATACTTTTATTTCATAAAATTCGGTCTTACAATCTCCCTCCTTATGAAATTTCGTCCCCGAAATTTACGCACTGTATTTCAAAGAGTTGAGAATACCTTGTTTTCATTTCGATTCTATCTCCCCGCACATCATGATTTCTCCATCGCTCATCTCCTCAGATTTCAGATATCATTCTAGAATACAACTTTCAAAACAAAGGTTAATTGAGCAAATTAATATATCACATAATATCTCGATATTACGATCGACCAACAAATAAGCTTAGGTAGGACACACTAACGAAGGATTTACTCATCTCTCCTCCTAGTTCTATTCCCCGATCTCCGCCAGAGATCATATCCCTAAGCTCGATACTAAAATGTAACAACCCCAAAATAGGTTCATTCCATCCAACCCATTCTCGAAATCGCCAAATATATGGTACGAAAAACAACTACAACTTTATTACAACAATTGTCGTGGCAAAATACAACAACACATATGCTCGTGAGTTTGATACAAATATATACCAACCAGAAGACGTCACAATGACACCTTACATAAAGGTATAGTCAAAAACCTGCTTTTAGAAATTAGAATCTTTGGGAAGTGCTCAAGAAACCTTCATACACGGGAGGCCATACTTTTAGGTTATGGTAGATATCATATGGCCACGTAATTATCCTCGTCAATTCAATAAACCCCAAAGAAAAACGAGAAGATTACTATCATATTCTTCCCAATGGTGAGTCTTCTCGACATATCATTATCTCCACTGCCTCTAATCGGGTATTATACTCCAAACAAACACCAAGATTATATAGGTAGTGCTTGTAAATATACTCAAAGAAGTGGATGAGCACAACCATGTCTTATGATAACACGAGGTCAGACATGTCATTAGACATCTTGTATGATAAAGACAAAACACCCTTCCAAGTTAAATTTACCTCACCCTCAACATCTATAGACCACCACTCTATTCCCTCGCTATCCCCGCCGACCCAAATTTCTATTCCCTACACTTTTATTACCCGAAAGGAATTGTGAAACAAAAGGGTGAGCACAACTAGCTCAAGAAGAATATTATGACTAAAGATAAATAAATTATCAATAGTCTTCATCAAGAATAAATCGAGATTTAGAACATACGGTAGATGATAAAACTTTTCAACCATAGTTGCAGCTGAATGAAGCAATCCATTAGAAGAGTCAAATAGACTATAAAGTCTATTGTCTTCTCCATGTTAAAAATCCACCAACAATGTTTTATCCTCAGAACATCAATCAACAATTCCTCGCCCACAATCACGCAGTATAACTCATAATCGTAATTGTAGTTCTAAATTCCTTTCCTCATCCAAGACAAAGATAATTTTCATCACTTGTCTTTACCTCAAACATCAAAGATCATGGTTATACCAAATCACAGCTCTGCTCATAATCATACTAATAAATTCATCTTTGCACTACTCGCCAAAGATATTCATCAACAGCTTCATCTTTACACTACTAAAGATATTCAAAGATATTCAACAACAAAGTCATCTTTGCATTGCCAAAGATATTCAACAACGGGTCATCTTTGCATTACAAGCAAAAGATATTCATCAATAATTCATCTTTGCACTACATGCTGCGCTAAAGATATTCAACAACGGGTCATCTTTGCATTACATGTCAAAAGATATTCATCAATAATTCATCTTTGCACTACAAAGCAAAAGATATTCAACAACGGGTCATCTTTGCATTACAAGCAAAGATATTCATCAATAATTCATCTTTGCACTATCAAGCAAAGATATTCATCATTTGTCATGTTCATTTAAACACTGCTCATCTTTGCACTACAGCCAAAGATATTCTTCGAAATCATTCATCTTTGCATCGGTTTTATCCACGTCCAAAAATACCTCAAAAATAATCATAGTGGTGTAAAATTCAAGAATGATCAAAACATGGATACAATCAAAGCTAGTATCCGTAATAGATATTTTAGACGAAAAGAAAAATTTCATTTTTAAATGAATAGTCTCGTGAATAAGTATTCGTGAATAGTGCCGTATACGTGAATAAGAAACTCCGACACCAAAAGATAGAAATTCCACAAAAAAAACATCTTCACGCTTCGCTTAATAGTACTCGTGAATAAGAACTCGTGAATAGTAACTCATGAATAAGAACTCGTGAATAAGAACTCATGAATAAGTAACTCCATACATGAAAAAGTTCCAAATTTGATAAAAAGTTCCAACCAATATTTCAAAGATAATGATATTGAAGAAATAATATCATCCGAGAAGAAAATAACATCCCTTACCTCGAAAGAAAGCAGACTTCTAGATTGATACCTGGATATAGTCTTTGAAGGAAACTTGCACCGCCTAACAATACTCAAAGTATACTCAAAATACTCACAAAATACACTCGATAATATAGAGAGAGAAAGAGAGAAAACTTGTTTCCGGTGTGATTTTCAATTCTAACTTAGCCTCTATTTATAGGAAAATGTTAAGACGCCAAGGCAGAAAATTAACTTAATAACTTTATTTTTATGGCTTTACTCTTTACTATTCCCACCCACCACATTTGAAATAAAATTCAGCACATTTCTTCACCAACCACAAGTGGGGCCCACTCAATTCTAGAATTTTCCACCAAAATCAATTATAAACCTAATTTCCAATCACGTAAGAAACCTCTTAAAATTCATAATAAATCATTCGCTTCATTTTTTCTTCGGTTCAAAATTTGTGGACATATACTCAACTTATGTATGTATAACATATCCAAAAATTACAACGATCCAACTACTTCCGGATTAAAAATTATATACTCACGCAATATATCGTAAATTAAAATATCGATTTGATTTTTAATACCTCATCCGATAAAATACCGATAAAACACCTCAACATTAATTTCTTCATTTATAACCACATAAATAAATCCATCATTTATATCCACATAAAATAAATATTTCTTTATCATATGAATCAATAATTAATTATTCACAAATAATATTACGTAATCACAATTATGACAACCAGCCGCTCTCTCAGAAAGAGGGGCTTTCCAATAAGGATTTCTCCATCAAGCGCAATTAATTAGGTGACCAAACCTCTCCTCGATGTAACTTTCTAGACATCGCCAATAATGTTATCTAATAATATTATTCAAATAATATGAATTATTGATCCGATAATGGAGATATCATGTGCGGATAATTATCAACAACAATAATATAAAATATCAACGCATCAATTATTGAATCAATAAAATAAAATATCGAATAATTCACCGTAATAATTATTGAGTAGTGGCTTCTTCACGTAAGAATCAATAATTCAAAATACGCGTAATACCGTGCGCATCGCGCAACAACGCCAGACATTTTTATTTAACCAACCGGGTATTCCAACAAAGTTAATCTGTAACGATTACGCCGTTATTTAAAAAACTTAATTTTGTCGCTTTTTCATCCGACGCTTATTCTCACATGGGGCCCACAAATAGGCTACTGGCATCGCATTTAATATTCCCTACGTAAAAGAATATTCCACGACCAAACGAATATTCCCTAATAATAATGAATACTTTATACCCTCATGTATTTTGAAAAAAAATTCATATATCACCCTTAACTTTAACTTTTATCAATTTAACCATTTACCTAATAGAAAAATTGAATACTTTTATTTCATAAAATTCGGTCTTACAATCTCCCTCCTTATGAAATTTCGTTCCCCGAATTTACGTGACTGTATTTCAAAGAGTTGAGAATACCTTGTTTTCATTTCGATTCTATCTCCCCTGCCATCATGATTTCTCCATTGCTCATCTCCTCGTATTTCGGATATCATTCTAGAATACAACTTCAAAACAAAGGTTAATTGAGCAAATTAACATATCACATAATATCTCGATATTATGACTCGACCAACAAATAAGCTTAGTAGACACACTAACGAAGGATTTACTCATCTCTCCTCCTAGTTCTATTCCCCCGATCTCCGCGCCAGAGATCATATCCCTAAGCTCGATACTTAAATGTAACAACCCCAAAATAGGTTCATTCCATCCAACCCATTCGAGTCGCCAAATATATGGTACGAAAAACAACTACAACTTTATTACAACAATTGTCGTGCAAAATACAACAACACATATGTCAGAGTTTGATACAAATATATACCAAATGTAACTCGAAGAACTCGATAACACGCACAATGACACCTTACATAAAGGTATAGTCAAAAACCTGCTTTTAGAAATTAGAATCTTTGGGAAGTGCTCAAGAAACCTTCATACATGGGAGGCCATACTTTTAGGTTATGGTAGATATCATATGGCCACGTAATTATCCTTGGTCACCTAATAAACCCCAAAAAAAAACGAGAAGATTACTATCATATTCTTCCCAATGGTGAGTCTTCTCTCGACATATCATTATCTCCACTGCCTCTAATCGGGTATTATACTCCAAACAAACACCAAGATTATATAGTAAAGGCTTGTAAATATACTCAAAGTGGGATGAAAGACAACCATGTCTTATGATAACACGAGGTTGTCAGATGTCATTTAGACATCTTGTATGATAGTGACAAAACACCCTTCCAAGTTAAATTTACCTCACCTCAACATCTATAGACCACCACTCTATTCCCTCGCTATCCCCTCGTCAACTCCAAATACACTTTTATTACCCGAAAGGAATTGTGAAACAAAAGGGTGAGCACAACTAGCTCAAGAAAGAATATTATGACTAAAGATAAATAAATTATCAATAGTCTTCATCAAGAATAAATCGTAGATTTAGAACATACGGTAGATGATAAAACTTTTCAACCATAGTTGCAATGAATGAGCAATCCATTAGAAGAGTCAAATAGACTATAAAGTCTATTGTCTTCTCCATGTTAAAAATCCACCAACAATGTTTTATCCTCGTAACATCAATCAACAATTCCTCCCACAATCACGTGTATAACTCATAATCGTAATTGTAGTTCTAAATTCCTTTCTCATCCAAGACAAAGATAATTTTCATCACTTGTCTTTACCCAAACATCAAAGATCATGGTTATACCAAATCACAGCCTCGCTCATAATCATACTAATAAATTCATCTTTGCACTACGGCCAAAGATATTCATCAACAGCTCATCTTTACACTACAAAAGCTAAAGATATTCAACAACAGTCATCTTCAGATTACGAAGCCAAAGATATTCATCAATAATTCATCTTTGCACTACAAATATTAAAGATATTCAACAACCAAAGATATTCATCTTTCTTCAGCATTACAAGCCAAAGATATTCATCAATAATTCATCTTTGCACTTTCAAAATTTAAAGATATTCAACAACGGGTCATCTTTGCATTACATTACCAGCCAAAGATATTCATCAATAATTCATCTTTGCACTCTCATCAAGCAAAGATATTCATCACTTTAATCATGTTCATTTAAACACCTGCTCATCTTTTTTACTACGTGCCAAAGATATTCTTCGTAAATCATTCATCTTTGCATTGGTTTTATCCACGCCCAAAAATACCTCAAAAATAATCATAGTGGTGTAAAATTCAAGAATGATCAAAACATGGATACAATCAAAGCTAGTATCCGTAATAGATATTTTAGACGAAAAAGAAAAATTTCATTTTTCTATGAATAGTCCGTATTCGTGAATAGTGCCGATAATAAAGGCGTGAATAAGAATATTAACTCCGACACCAAAAGATAGAAATTCCACAAAAAAACATCTTCACGCTTCATGAATAGTACTCGTGTGAATAAGAATCTCGTGAATAAGAACTCATGAATAGTAACTCGTGAATAAGAACTCATGAATAAGAACTCCGATATGAAAAAGTTCCAAATTTGATAAAAAGTTCCAACCAATATTTCAAAGATAATGATATTGAAGAAATAATATCATCCGAGAAGAAAATAACATCCCTTACCTCGAAAGACAAGACTTCTAGTTGAACACCTGATATAGTCTTTCAAGGAACTTGCACTGCCTAACAATACTCAAAGTATACTCAAAATACTCACAAGAATACGCTCGATAATATAGAGAGAGAAAGAGAAAAACTTTGTTTCTCGGTGTGATTTTCAATTCTAACTTAGCCTCTCTATTTATAGGAAAATGTTAAGACGCTCAGGCGACTACTTAACCTCGCAACCTTTATGGCTTTACTCTTCTACTATTCCCACCCACCACATTTGAAATAAAATTCAGCACATTTCTTCACCAACCACAAAGTGGGGCCCACTCAATTCTAGAATTTTCCACCAAAATCAATTATAAACCTAATTTATGTCCATCACCTCTTAAAATTCATAATAAATCATTCGTTCATTTTAACGGTTCAAAATTTGTGGACATATACTCAACTTATGTATGTATAACATATCCAAAAATTACAACGATCCAACTACTTTGATTAAAATTATAACTCACATATATATATATATAAAAAATCGATTTGATTTTTAATACCTCCATCCGATAAAATATTTATAAACTATAAAACACCTCAACATTAATTTCTTCATTTATAACCACATAAATAAATCCATCATTTATATCCACATAAAATAAATATTTCTTTATCATATGAATCAATAATTAATTATTCACAAATAATATTACGTAATCACAATTATGACAACCAGTAGCTCCTGAAAGAGGGGCTTTCATATGAGGATCTCTCCTCGCGCAAGCAATTAGGTGACCAAACCTCTCCTTGATGTAACTTTCTAGACATTGCCAATAATGTTATCTAATAATATTATTCAAATAATATGAATTATTGATCTGATAATGGAGATATCAGGCAAAGGACAATTATCGAACAACAATAATATAAAATATCAACGCATCAATTATTGAATCAATAAAATAAAATATCGAACAAGAATTATCGTAACAATTATTGAGTAGTGCCTTCTTTACGTAAGAATCAATAATTCAAAATACCGTAAATACCGCAGTGTCTACGCGTGCAACAACGCCAGACATTACTTTATTTTACCAACCGGGTATTCCAACAAAAGTGTTAATTGTAACGATTACGCCGTTATTTAAAAAACTTAATTTTGTCGCTTTCTTCATCCGGCGCTTATTCTCATATGGGGCCCACAAATAGTCGCTACTGGTAAATTTAATATTCCCCTACGTAAAGAATATTCCACGACCAAACGAATATTCCCCGACAATAATGAATACTTTATACCCCTCACGTATTTTGAAAAAAATTTCATATATCACCCTTAACTTTAACTTTTATCAATTTAACCATTTACCTAATAGAAAAATTGAATACTTTTATTTCATAAAATTCGGGTCTTACAATCTCCCCTCCTTATGAAATTTCGTCCCCAAATTTACGTGACTGGCATATTTCAAAGAGTTGAGAATACCTTGTTTCATTTTATTCTATCTCCCCGCCATCATGATTTCTCCATTGCTCATCTCCCGTATTTCGAGATATCATTCTAGAATACAACTTCAAAACAAAGGTTAATTGAGCAAATTAATATATCACATAATATCTCGATATTACGATCGACCAACAAATAAGCTTAGTAGGACACACTAATAGCGAAGGATTTACTCATCTCTCCTCCTAGTTCTATTCCCCGATCTCCGCCAGAGATCATATCCTAAGCTCTCGATACCAAAATGTAACAACCCCAAAATAGGTTCATTCCATCCAACCCATTCTCGAGTCGCCAAATATATGGTACGAAAAAACAACTACAACTTTATTACAACAATTGTCGTGCAAAATACAACAACACATATCTTTGTGAGTTTGGATACAAATATATACCAATCAGAAGACGTCCACAATGACACCTTACATAAAGGTATAGTCAAAAACTGCTTTTAGAAATTAGAATCTTTGGGAAGTGCTCAAGAAACCTTCATACACGGGAGGCCATACTTTTAGGTTATGGTAGATATCATATATACGTAATTATCCTCGGTCAATCTAATAAACCCCAAAGAAAAACGAGAAGATTACTATCATATTCTTCCCAATGGTGAGTCTTCTCTTGACATATCATTATCTCCACTGCCTCTAATTGGGTATTATACTCCAAACAAACACCAAGATTATATAGTAGTGCTTGTAAATATACTCAAAGAAGTGGATGAGCACAACCATGACTTATGATAACACGAGGTCAGATGTCATTAGACATCTTGTATGATAAAGGACAAAACACCCTTCCAAGTTAAATTTACCTCACCTCAACATCTATGACCACCACTTTATTCCTCGCTATCCCCGCTCGACCCAAATTACACTTTTATTACACGAAAGGAATTGTGAAACAAAAGGGTGAAACACAACTAGCTCAAGAAAGAATATTATGACTAAAGATAAATAAATTATCAATAGTCTTCATCAAGAATAAATCGTAGATTTAGAAACATATGGTAGATGATAAAACTTTTCAACCATAGTTGCAAATGAATGAGCAATCCATTAGAAGAGTCAAATAGACTATAAAGTCTATTGTCTTCTCCATGTTAAAAATCCACCAACAATGTTTTGTCCCCGTAACATCAATCAACAATTCCTCGCCCACAATCACGTGTATAACTAATAATCGTAATTGTAGTTCTAAATTCCTTTCCTCATCCAAGACAAAGATAATTTTCATCACTTGTCTTTACCTCAAACATCAAAGATCATGGTTATACCAAATCACAGCCTCGCTCATAATCATACTAATAAATTCATCTTTGCACCACGGGCCAAAGATATTCATCAACAGCTCATCTTTACACTACAAAAGCTAAAGATATTCAACAACGAGTCATCTTCATTTCATGAGCAAAAGATATTCATCAATAATTCATCTTTGCACTACAAAGCAAAGATATTCAACAACGGTCATCTTTGCATTACAAGCCAAAGATATTCATCAATAATTCATCTTTGCACTACAACAAGCCAAAGATATTCATCAATAATTCATCTTTGCACAAAAAGATATTCAACAACATCTCATCTTTGCATTACATTCAACCAAAGATATTCATCAATAATTCATCTTTGCACTCATGGCTAAAGATATTCATCACCGGGTCATGTTCATTTAAACACTGCTCATCTTTTTTGCACTACAGCCAAAGATATTCTTCGTAAATCATTCATCTTTGCATTGGTTTTATCCACGTCCAAAAATACCTCAAAAATAATCATAGTGGTGTAAAATTCAAGAATGATCAAAAAATGGATACAATCAAAGCTAGTATCCGTAATAGATATTTTAGATTTAAAAGAAAAAATTTCATTTTTCTATGAATAGTGCCGTATTCGTGAATAGTGCCAGATACGTGAATCGTGAATAATATAACTCAGACACCAAAAGATAGAAATTCCACAAAAAAAACATCTTCACGCTTACGTTAATAGTACTCGTGAATAAGAACTCGTGAATAAGAACTCATGAATAGTAACTCGTGAATAAGAACTCATGAATAGTAACCCCGATACATGAAAAGTTCCAAATTTGATAAAAAGTTCCAACCAATATTTCAAAGATAATGATATTGAAGAAATAATATCATCCGAGAAGAAAATAACATCCCTTACCTCAAAAGAAAGACTTTTCAGTTGAAACACCTGATATAGTCTTTGAAGGGAACTTGCACCGATCTAACAATACTCAAAGTATACTCAAAATACTCACAAGAATACACTCGATAATATAGAGAGAAAGAGAAAAACTTGTTTTCGTGTGATTTTCAATTCTAACTTAGCCCTCTATTTATAGGAAAATGTTAAAGCGCTGCCGGACTTAACCTCGCAACTCCGATGGCTTTACTCGCTACTATTCCCACCCACCACATTTGAAATAAAATTCAGCACATTTCTTCACCAACCACAAGTGGGGCCCACTCAATTCTAGAATTTTCCACCAAAATCAATTATAAACCTAATTTCCGAATCAGTCACCTCTTAAAATTCATAATAAATCATTCGTTCATTTTTAACGGCTCAAAATTTGTGGACATATACTCAACTTATGTATGTATAACATATCCAAAAATTACAACGATCCAACGGTCGGATTAAAAATTATAACTCACGCAATATATCGTAAAAATACTGATTTGATTTTTAATACCTCCATCCGATAAAATACTGATAAAACACCTCAACATTAATTTCTTCATTTATAACCACATAAATAAATCCATCATTTATATCCACATAAAATAAATATTTCTTTATCATATGAATCAATAATTAATTATTCACAAATAATATTACAGAATCACAATTATGACAACCAGTAGCTCCTCAGAAAGAGGGCTTTCCGATAAGGATTTCTCCTTCATGGCGCCGCAATTAGGTGACCAAACCTCTCCTCGATGTAACTTTCTAGACATTGCCAATAATGTTATCTAATAATATTATTCAAATAATATGAATTATTGATCCGATAATGGAGATATCTTTATGCGTTGACAATTATCGAACAACAATAATATAAAATATCAACGCATCAATTATCAATCAATAAAATAAAATATCGAATAAAGAATTACTTGTAACAATTATTGAGTAGTGGGCTTTTCACGTAAGAATCAATAATTCAAAAATATTTGTAATACCGCGGTGCCATCTTTGTGCAACAACGCGTATTACTTTATTTTACCAACCGTATTCCAACAAAGGTTAATTAGTAACGATTACGTCGTTATTTAAAAACTTAATTTTGTCGTTTTCTTCATCCGAGCGCTTATTCTTACATTATGGGGCCCACAAATAGTCAAAGGCTTGCCGCATGCGAATATTCCCACACGTAAAGAATATTCCACGACCAAACGAATATTCCCCAATAATAATGAATACTTTATACCCCCACTTAGTATTTTGAAAAAATTTCATATATCACCCTTAACTTTAACTTTTATCAATTTAACCATTTACCTGAATAGAAAAATTGAATACTTTTATTTCATAAAATTCGGTCTTACATTTCCTACCACCCAGAACTCCAAAAATAAAGTGAACATCCTCTAACGTGATTGTTATTTCTCCACAGCTTTAAATGAAAAGTATTAGTCTCCTAAGCCATCTCTCGACTAAAGCGCATATCGACGAATAAGATTTGGTGTACAACACCTTGATAACTAAATACTCCAAATCCACATTTATTTAAAAGGATTTTTTTTCTTTTCACAAAGCCCACCGATTATATATCGATCGATATATTGAATCGAGCTTAGTTTTCCCCTATCTCTCCCATGATATATGTCATCCGATACATGATCTTGTTGATCATGCAGAACACTGGATCAATTGGCCCATATTCCCAACTATCCATCTTTTACCTAAAAAATACATCAATTCCATATTAGTATTAAGATCGTGACAAAATGAAGTTGAAAGTAACATGTTGCAAAATGACAAAGAATAATAATACACACTTTAACATGCATTAAAAAGCTAACAACATATGATGTAATAATAATATGCATGTATATAATGTAATAATATTAATATGCATTAAAAACTAGTAAAAAGCGAAACTATTAAAACAAAAACAATAAGAAGAAAATAAATTAAAACAATAAGTGAACAATTGAAAGTACACCGGAATAAAATAAAAATAATAAATGAAAATAATAATAAAATAAATATTTATCAATGCGTCTTTATCTTTAAAAAGTTTTCTTTTTTTTTTTTTTTTTTTTTTTTTCCGTAGAGTCAAATTTTAAAGCGGCTTAGCTTTTTTAATTTTTTATCTTCTTTCTGCAGAGTAATGATTTCGACCAAAGAAATTAAAATAAAAAACAAATAAAAAGCATCCTACGCAGTATACGTTGTATGCATAATATGCGGTGATAACATGCATTAATGACAACAAAATAAATACATGCATGGTATTATATCCCTTTAATTCAAAGAATAACATGCGTTGATAAAAAAAATGGCAATAACATGGGTTTACATTGTTGTTACTATTATACTGAAAATAATAACAACAATGAAACTATTAAAACTGCGAACAAATAACAATAAATAAAAACTTACTTGTTGAAGTTTTTTGCTCCTCTCTTCAAAAATACTCCTCTCTCCACTCTCTATTATTTGTAATTTTATCTAGTTATATATCTTGAACTTTAGGTTGAACAACGTGTGTTCTCAATAGATCACTATAGATGGTTAAATAAGCTCAATGCAATTTTGTACATTTAGGACCAAATTCAAACACCGATCTCGATCATCATTGTTTAATTCAAATTTTTAGTTTACCGAGCTTAGGTGTTTCTTTCCCGAGGCTTGCAAGTGTTCTTTCCAGAGGTGATGTTTCTAGGTAAAAGAAATTTCATGAATTGGCAATGAGGCATCATCTGAAATTGGTCTTTCCCAGGTGGGCATTGTGTCCAAATTGGTCTTGTATGCGAAATTGGTCTTTCCCCGGGTGATGTGGCTTTTTCTCTTTTTCTACGTAGGTCTGGAAGCTATATCTTATTGCTAAGAATAAAAAATTAAAATTAATTTTAAAAATTGAGTCTCAGCTTTGTCTCTTTTAACTCAGAGTAAGTGCAATTATCTAGAATTTAGAATAAAAAATTAAAATTAATTTTTAAAAATTAGTGCTGGCTTTGTCTCTTTTACTTAAGACAAAGGCTATACTTCTGAAACTTAGAATAAAAATTAAAATTAATTTTTTAATAAAAAGCCGCATTTGGTAAGACAAGTGCTATCTTGATTGTAATAAATAAATTACATAGTTGTTGGACATAATCGAACCCACGACCTCAAGCTCCAAACATTCAAATCAAATGACCACCCAGAACACCACAGGCCTAAATTGGCCATATTTTACCTTGGATTTGGATATATCTTAAAACATTCCATTTCCCCCAAATTATATGTTCTCATTTTTTTATTATAATTAATCGATTATTATTATTATTCTATTATTATTACGAATTGAGTATAAAGCCGCTACATATAAGTAGCGACTTATGTACTTTTTTATTATTTTATTACCATTATTATTATTATTATAAAGACTGTTTGGTGATTAAGTGGTCAAACATAATAATAAAGCACTATGGGAATAGAAAAAAGCTGACATTTATTATATAGAAAAAAGTACATTAGTTTTACCTTTTAAATATTGTCTAGGAAGTCGCTATTTTCTACCAAGTTATCTTCTTCTCCATGAACCCGAATTTGTTCTCCGATATTATTTTCTTTTTCACCTCTACTCATAATTTGTTTCATCCGTTTTGCCCACTTTCACTTCGTAAAATCAAGTTGAAGTTCGATCGAGCAAAATTCATCACTATTATTCACAAGTAAGTTTTCAAAATGTCATATAATACATCCGAATTTGTCGATTGAAGTTGAAAGTAATAAATCGATATTGTTCTGCACGTTAGTCAATTATTTTGTACGTTGGAAGAGGTTGAATATTTTTATAGATCATATGCTTTCATGAAAATGGATTTGAGATTAAATTGCAACTAGTCATAAACATGCTAATCTGAATGATATCGGATCTAGCAAGAGATATGTAAGAAAGCCTAAGACACCAATTGTTGGCAAGAGTTTACGATGATGAAGATAGTAGTAATAAAATAACTAGGCAGAGAGACTCGATAGAGACGAAACAATGTGCAAAAGCTAGAATATATGTTGTTCACAATAAGAAGAGGACAATTGATATATATCTCTTTGTTGAATTAGAGCACAATCATCACTTAGTGACCCCCACCAAAGTAGATTTGATCGAGACTCACGTAAATATTACTCTGTTGCAAGAAATTTAATTGACACTTTAAATAAGTCCCAGATTGGTCTAGTAAGATGATGAATGTTTTGAGCACAATGGGAGGTGGGTTGCAAAATGTTCCTTTCTCTCTTTGCTAATGTTGAGAATGTGGTGCGAGATTTAAGGCGTGATTCTCGAGATGAAAATGATGCACAAGTCGGCATCAATCATTTGAACAAACTTGCATCCTAAGTGCCGAAGAAATTTTTTTCCCGAGTGAAACCCTGTGAAAACAACCGCATAACTTGTATTTTGTGGGTTGGCCTTGAATCAAGGTTTATATATCAACCAGTTCGGAGAAGTTGTGACATTTGATAAGACATACTGGACAAATAAGTATGGCATGCCGTTTGTTCCATTTGCACGGGTCAACCACCATTATCGGTCTATATTGTTTAGATTTACCTTCAAGTACGAGATGAGACGAGAGGACACTTTCGTTTGGGTATTACGGACATGGCTTGAAGCCATGGACTCTGAAGGCACCTACAACCATCATCACCGATCAAGACAGAGCCATGAGTAATGCTATTGCTACTGTACTTCCAACTAGTTATCATTTATTGTGTTCTTGGCATATTAGCAATAAATTTCTGAAAAATTGCATCATGTTTAATATGAGCACCCATCGTTCAAAAATGATTTTAACAACTGTGTGTATAACTCATTGTCCATCGAGGAATTTGAAGAGCGTTGGCATATTACGATAAGTTCCTATGAATTGTATATTAATGAATGGCTTGGAAGTTTGTATGATGTCTGGCGTAAATGGATTCCAAAGCGTATACAAAGAGATATTTTGCATGAATGACTACCACTGGAAGAAGCGAGAGCATGAATGCCTTTTTTGATGAGTATGTTAATGCATCAACAGGTATGCTATGTTTTATCTTCGCAGTCGTCAAAAGGTGTAGAAAGACGGTTTATCGGGGAGAGAAGGCCGACTACATAACAAAACATCGTAAAAGGATTATGGTACTCGGTTCATCTTTAGAAGTTCATCTTTGCACAAGTGTACACAAAAAGAGATGTTTAGACGTTTCCAACGTCAATTCGTCGATTCCATGAAATACAATGTTAAGTAAACTTAGTGAGTTGGTGTCATTTGATACTAAGGTTTATGCGATGTATAATGCGAATCTGTTGAAAGTGGTGGAAGATATAAAGAAGTTGTCAACAATCGACAATCGGGATCGGTTATATGTAATCGCCAAATGTTTTCTCACTCGGTGAATTATGCGAGCACATTCGAGATATTTTATAGCAAAGTATTTCACAAATATCGTAGGTACATGATCCTTCATCGGTGGACAAGAGACGCGAACAAAAGCGATGGTGAAGACTTACTCTTTAACTCCACATCTGGCGACTTCGAACAAAATCAAGCAATGCTATATAATCATTTGATGGGTGATTACCGAGGAGTTAAGCGAAGCAAAGCGAACTTTCGGTCCGAGGTTACAAAAGCTGTTCTTAAACCGAATGCACGAGGAAAAGAGTTGGTTGACCAATGATGATCCTGGATGAGAATATTATCGAATCGGCGGATGGCGACATTGATTGCGCAAATTGGAGATCCAAATCATGATATGGGATACGATAATGACGATGAAGATGCGGTGGAAGAAGAAGAAGAGTTTTTACGCCTAATATTTCTCAAACAAAGGGCCGCAAAAAAATAATCTAGATTCAAGAGTGCACTCGAGAAAATCATTCCTTCTAAGACTCATCGAAAATGTGCGATTTGTGGGCTTTGAAACCAGAAGCCACGATAAAAGCGAAATCACTATCGAGTGCTAGGGCTTCCTGAGCGAAAAAATAGGCATCGGTTGTATTAATCATTCTATGTTTTTTTATTTTATGAAAATGAACATGTAATATATCTATTCCTCTTAATGTTATGCAAGACTAGTATTGGTATAATCTGTACTTCTAATATTGATAATCACATTATTATTATTATTATAATAATACTTCACTACTTTTATAAATTCGATAAATAAATTAATTTCACGAAATGACTTGAAAAATTATCATCATTACTTATTAGACTAATTGAACTAGTTTTATTAATAATAAAATCATTTCTTAATAATAAAATCATTACTTAATATATAAAATCATTACTAATAATCATTGCTTAATAATAAAATTATTAATACTAATAATACAAGATTCATAATGATCATTATTTATATTTTATTAAAGAATGATATTTATTTTAATATATTAATAATCTTTTATTGATATTATTACAAAGCTAAGAAAACATATTAAAGGGATAATAATAAATATAGATATTAACTTATTTCTATTTAGAAAATCCAATTAATAATATAAATTTATTAATAATAATAAATCGTAATATAATAGTAATGCAAGAATATAGATTTTGGGGGATGGTGAAGTTTTTCTATAAGGATATATCTTTGGTTGAACTTAACAACTAGGCGCGTTAATTGCTCGGGTGGTCGTATGATGATGAAGTATTGGCAGTGCGCATGAATGTCATGAGTTCGAATTTGTTCAACAACTTCTTAGTTAGTATATCGAATTTTTTTTCCTTGGTAGTAACCGATGCTATCTTAAGTAAGGTTGTTTTTATTATTTTATTTTATTTTAATTTCTTTGAAATCATAACATATAATGGAGAAAAGAAGAAAAAAAAGAAAGTATTAGCCTGGTACAAGCTCTCTACCACGGAAATAAAAAAAAAAAGTATTAAAAAATTACAAGCTCTACCAAATAGGAAATAAAAAAAAAGAAAGTATTAAGTAAATTCTCTACTCTACTTTAAAATAAAAAAGAAAAAAAAGTATTGTAAAAGACAAGCTTCTCCTAGTTAAATAAAAAAAAAAAAAAATATTAGCTTTAGATAAAGCTCTACCTACGGATTATTTTAATAATAAATATTCACTTTTTATAACTATACTTGACAAGTTAATATTCACTTAATAAAATAGAAATTCAAGTGCAGGTAAATAATTAGGCACAACAACCTATGTAAAACATCAAATAAAAAGTTAATCGCAACCATCAATTCAATTTATCAACTATTCAAAAAGGGTGTTGCAGAAGACTATAAGAATCCTATATATATATATATATATATATATATATATATATATATATATATATATAAGAATTCATGACTTGGCGCCTTTACACCCACATAAAAATTAAAAATCATATACTCGATTCATGAACGACACGCTTCCTCTAATTGTCTCACGTTTTTTCTTCTTAATTATAATGAGTCATGACTAGTTTGAAATATTTCAGAAAGAAAGATAGAGAAATTGGTCACACTATACATGATGCATGCATGATGTTCAAAAATAAAATATATAATTTATATGTTTATGGATAGATATGGACATGGGTAAAGGTCAGGTCAGGTCAGGTCAAAATGTCATCCATTTCTTAAGCACCGCCCAAAATCAGTGTGTTTTAATGACTGGCAAGTTTTAACTAGTAAATTCAAATTCATTTACACTGATAATTTCTTTCTTTTGGCATAAACATCCTGCAATGCAAGATAACTTGAAGAAAGAAAGGTAGGCAGGTAGTAACATACATACATACATACATACATACACTAATCATTTTACTTACCGGTCTCAACATGCCAGTTGCTCAAACAAGCATCAGGATTAACCGCCACTAAAACAATTTATGTATATGAAAAATTATTTATTTATATTTCAACTACTCTTATGCCTAATATACATTGTGACCGTAAACAATAAAATACAAGTGTCATATGAAACCCTTTTTACATCAGCATTTAATATGACATCCCACTCTTTGTTTCTACATAATAATCTAAGTGATTAAAGTGTGATTTGTTTTTTTAAATTAATTACATAGACAAGGACTAATTAGTTATTTCTATTCTAAACCTCCATCCCTACAATTTACCTCTATTATCGGATAATGATGAGTTCCTGACAATATCTTACTTCCGCCTCTGCCATCTGTAAATCCCAAGTCTATTGCTACTCTGTACATCAATCTCATCTGTAGAGTCTGACCCACTACCAATTGTCACATCCCAACTTTCAACTGGAAGAACTTTCACTCGATCGGCATTCTTGATCATCCAATCAGTGAATTCCGGAGAGGATGCCCACTCAGCCAGTGCCTGCCGTGTTGATTCCTCTGTGAAATCTTCCCATTCTCTCTTTGAAAACTTCTTTCTGTTTGGAGTCTGGTGAAAGACCGAATAGAAATCCTGTCTCGTCCTAGTAGAATTAGATGGATGAGACACCAAACCTGAAACAACAAAATCAGGCAAAAGGGCACCACCATAAATCATACTTTATGCTATGGGCATCAATATCAGTAAATAATGACTATTTTTAGAACAGCATCAGTGATCCTTCTACAATTTTGCCTTTCCCAGAAATCTTGGGTTTATGCCGGCAAATGCTTATTTCTTGTTCAAATCCAGATTAAAATCCCCAATATTGTAAATAACATAAAATTGGCGACTACACTCGAGCATGAGACCCTTGAAAGGCTGACCACCTTAAACTAAGAATGCTTATTTCTTTTATGTTACTAATTTCAACTTCTTCACATGATCCTAGAGGTTTGCCAAGAGCTACTTGAAACCATAATAAGGAGAGCACCATGGCTATCATAAATATGCATCCAACTTGATGGTGCTGAAACAGGATAATTTAATATACTCCATCTGCTCCAAATCAAAATAATACATTTTTGAAGCTTAAAATTGAAACGATTCATTAAAATTATGAAACAATAAAAATTTTTAGATAGTTTACAATATTCATTATTTTATCAACTAAAATTAAAAGAAATCATGTCAATTTTAAGTCGACAATGATTCTATATTTTGGAATAGAGGGAGTATAAGGAAAAAAGACTTAAAAAGGTAAAAAGAAGAACAGGGTTGTCTCAAAATGAGTCTACCTTCAACAGGAGGGCCGGTCCATTTAGACGAATTCCTTGGGCTATTCCAGAGAGTTTTACGAGGACCTTTCATTCCAGACCTGCTTAAGAACTCTGCACGAGTACGTTTCGCAGTTGTCCGTCCACCACCCAGCCCCCAAGGACTCCTTCCAGGATATGACAGATCCCTATATTGAATCACAATAGTACAACTTAAGTTTCTGAATACATCTATAAGAAACTTTTAAGGCAGAAATGCCATGTCACGTCATACAAGGAGGAAATTAAAAATCACTGTTAATATTTCTATTTTCTATCATTCGAATGAGTATATTTTTTTCAATAAAATAATGAGTTAATCTTTTTCCAATAGAAAACGAGTCATGTTTCTCGATAGAATAACAAGTCCGGTTTCTTGATAGAATAACAAGTCCAGTTTCTTGATAGAATAACGAGTCCGGTTTATTGATAGAATAGCAAGTCCATTTGATTCTCTAAATACCATTTATGTTGATTTAAGAGATAAGGTAGAAGACTATGGAAGTTGTTAGAAACACATCCAACAAAAGCTCAATACATGTTCAGGTTCTACCAGTCCTAGAATTACTTTTTAAAACCTGAAAAGTCTACATCAAACATTATATCCAAACCACCTCTTAATCAATGTTCACTACCATTAGTCCAGCTTACCTATTATAATCCAAATATATTACCTATACTTAAAACTGAATAGAAATATGACAAATAACACCAATACAAGTCGAATGATTAAATTTCATAAGAAAATAACTGAATAAAGGAAAGCCAGCCTTTTACATTATTTTCCATGAGTTACTTGTCTTCACCTCCAGATCATTGAAAAGTTTAAAAAGAGGAAATATGGAACTCACTCAAGGCAATGCCACTTTAAGTACGTGAATGAAAAGAAGATCACCAAACAACCACCCTGTGCTGTCAATGCCAAAGGAGTATCGAGAGTGCTCTGAAAAATTAAATAATAAAAGAACAATAAAAGTTAGAAATTATACTCAATTCTCCAAAAGAATAAACAAATTAATTAAATAAATGAAAAGAACAACCAGAATGTTTCACAATCACATCATATACGATTTATTCATAACTAATCATCACAGGCTATAAATGATTAATTATTAAGTACACTTGTGGTGATGGCTTTGTCCATGTATAAACACATTGTATTCATACCAAGTCACAAAGGACAATAACCTAAATGCTAGTAAACTGTTGTTCCCTAGAAACTTATATGTAATGAATACACAGTGATTTATTTTTTATGCCAAAAACTAATCTTATAATTTATAAACTCTTTTTCAAGACTTGATTAGTATACGACTTTTCTATCAAAGAAAAAAGTAAATTCCTCAAAAGTACCACGGAAGGAATTAAGTTCTTGTACAATCTGTAAAATAAACTCAAGACAAAAACATTTTGTCGACACCCATAAAAACAACAAATCAGTGCCAGACCAGAACAAGTAAAAATCCCATTCTAGGACTCTGAGTAATGTACTAAAGGAAATATAAACAGCTTATCCAGTAGGTGATGGAAAAAGTGAGCAAAAATGTTATATTATTTATCCACAACTACTAGTGATTCCAATGACATGTTTTGGCCCTGTGCTGTAATTATTTTTGCGTAAGTGTTATTTCAAGGAAATTTGAATATTTCCACTTGGTCTCAATCACATGAATGTGGATCCCGTTTACTAGGGGAGCCTTGTGAAAATGTCAGTTTCCTTTTTCTTTTTTTTTGGGTTTTACATTTTAGTTCAGTGAAATAATAATGCAATAATATCACCTGATTTTCTAACATACTCATCAAAACAATCTAAATAAATAGAATGGAAAAAATAGACAACCTGCAATATAAATGTGAAACCAATAATACGCATTGCCCATTTCACAAACTGAGCTACACCAACATCCACACTTCCATCTTCTGAAATTACAAACTTTCGCACAAGCCAGTATCCTAGAGCAGCTCCAGCAAGGATGATTAAAACCAGTAGAAGAACAGATGCCTGTAGCCAAACAATGTGAAAATATAAAATAGAAGTTACAAACGTAATTTATATTTGAAAACTGGAGAACAGCAATATAAAACAATCTGAAAATTAAAGAAAAAATCAGGAATATCTACAAGAAGTTATCCTGATGGGGATGCACAGAACTAGTTTCTTCCTGAAAACCCTTTTCAGATTTAAGACATTTAAGTTGAACCTTTGGCTATTCGGAAATTCATGAATGCTTAAATGAATAGTCAATAGGTCAGTTCCTCAAAGGTGAAGACCTTGGTCAATGGTAAGGGTTTGATCCCATAGGATAGATATGATCATATGAATGATTAGTTGCAGGTTATTAGGCGTAATGTACTAGTTTAGCCATATTTGCATCATGTGCAAGTTGCAACTAGTCCTCTGAGACCAACTCTAATTTGTTTTCTAATGTCCCACGGCATGAGAGTTCTGAACCTCATTATTAAGGATCCTTTTCAAGTTCAATGATTTGGAGAGGTTGAAGATTCTATATGAAATTTATTGAAGATTCTATATGAAATTTATCTTTTTTCAGCTTTAATGAGTATATTTGATTGGAAGCAACATTTATCGATTTTGATTGGAAGCAACACTACGATTTACAAGAACCAAATTCTATTGTTTTAGCTTTAAGTAAGAAGAGGGTCATTTCTGACTACATTTGGTCCTCAAATATGTGGTAATTTTTAGGCAATTAGCAGTTTCTGACATCGAGCAACACCGAAGAGTTTTCTTTCACCAGCTATTTTTCTTACTCACTCGTTCTAGATGAAAGGAGTATTAAGAAAGTTTGCTAATATTGTCTTGCTACAAGGCCCACTAACCACCCACCTCATGCACCTAATAAGCACAAAGGGAACAGACAGAACCAACAGCCAAAAACACAAGAGCTAAAATCATCTTGGAATGAGGTGGCCCCTCAGCAAAATCAAATATATCAAACATCATGATCTCTCAATTTTATATAAATATTACAATGCCATAGTTCAATGGAAAATAACAATGTGGTCAAATTGGATGAAGATAGATCTATCTCAATTCCTCAAGTTTGCTAAAGAAAATATACTTGAATTGTACTTGCCAAAAAAAATGCATACTTAAAAGTTAAAAGTGTAGAGATACTTTTTTGTTAAATGTTGTAAAAAAATTATATGAATATACAGCACACTAGTCTTATCTTTCACCAGCGTTAGGTGTGCTAAACAGTGTTTTTTAATCCTTTTGAAAGACTATTCTCTTGAGAGTTTTCCAAGTTAATGTGTTATTACCGCATAATTATGTTCTTTACGGCTAATTATGTTACTGTTGGACTCGCATGTTTTTGATGGAGTACCTGTGTTTATTATTCAATCCCGACACAGGTCTTGAATCTTGGAATTTGTGTTGGGTGCAACACTTTCAAATCGGATCGACACTTTCAAAATTCTTAAAATCTATTTGAAGATTCAAAGCGGGGAAGAGTCGAGAAACTTTCAAAATCCCTAAAATCTATTAGAATTGAAGAGAAGAGTAAAGAAAGAATGAAAGAGAGGCCAGAGCAAGACATTGAGACTTATTTTGGAGGTTGCACTTGAGATCTCAAATTTTTTGGACATCAAATTTTCTTCTTCTTCTTACAGATAAAATGCAAATGTAGCCCTTTGAACTTTAAGTGTTTTTGGGTATTGAGCCCCTTTCTTTTGGTGAACGCAAATTGAGACCTTTCTATTCAAAATTTGGATTTGAATTTTGAGCCCACTTGGCGCCATCAGCGTGTCACACGTGGCACTTCGATGTCAATTTTAATCAAATTAATTCCTAAAAAGATGCCACTACCCAAATTTGATCCCAAAACCTCAAGTTTGAGCTTTTGGCCAAAAGACCACTTGAGCACCATAAACTTAGCTACTAAATTACCCAAAGAATATTGCTATATACTAAATCAATTCATAACAACTAAATAAAACAAAAAGAGATGACGAACAAAGGGGAAGGGGAATTATTTTGATAAATATTTTATAACAACAACAACAACAATAATAATAATAATAATAATAAAAAAAAAAAAAAACGCAATGACGAAATGATGGTTGCCCTTAAGATTCAGTCCAGAGTTAACGATCTCTCCGCCTCATCTAAGCGCCAGAGGTTTCTCTCTTTACTCATTCTCTATTATCATATATATGTTCAAGATATACATATGTATTAATCTAATTAATAATTAACTTTATTTTCCGTCTCTTATATATCGAACCCAAAACAAATCTTACAAATCTTACAGAGTTATCCTAAAAAGAAACCAAAAGATGAAACCCCAGTTGTAATTAGGCATTCTCTGCGTTCCCTAGGGATCTGCACCGGATTCTTCAACTTATCATAGCCTCAAAGATGATTTCAACGAAAACCTAACTAAAACCCCAAATTTCAACCCATACCCGAAAATTGATTTGTGAACCGGGTCCCTTAAATATGAAAGACGCATATCTTTGGTGGTGCTTGAGTAGGATCGTAAACTTATTGAAATAATTTTGGTAAGCTTCAAAGAATTCCCAATTTACTCATAATGATGCTTCAAAAGAGAGATTCGTGGAAATGATGATTTTGGATGCTTCAACTCTGACTAAATGTTATTATTTATTATTGTTATTATTATTATTATTATTATTATTATTATTTATTTTTGAAATTTATTAGCTTTAGATGAGAGAGAGAGAGAATGGAGATGAGATGATGGTTGTGTAACTTAAGAAGATATGTGTTTTTACTCCTCCGAAAAGGATAAAGTTTTTATTACTATTTCGATCTGATTTGTCTGTTTTTAAATTTATTTTTTTAAAGATTTGTATAATACCCTTATTATTAATTGTTAATCCTATTTTCTATGCATATTTATGAAATATTATGCAAAAAACTATCTGATTAAATGAGAATTTAAATATGGACAATTTTGGTTTTGGGGTTTAAAAAAGTCGGTTTGACTTTTATCCTAGAATGAAATATTTTTTGAGGAAAAAAATATAGGTTAATCCTACGAAATATTAACAACTAGCACGCTTCGGGTACACGTGAAAAATTAATTTTGAGTTCGAATCTGCTGACTAGAAATATTTTGAGAAAAATTAGAACCACGTACGTCGACACGTACAAGACAAATTAATTGGACCACGTCACACCTGTGACATGTGGCGCTGAGGGCTCAAAATCCAAATTTTCAAATAAAAATGGGATCGATTTGACGAAAAATGGACTAAATATCCAAAGGCATCTAAAGTTCAAAAGCCACATTTGCATTTTACTCTTTTCTTCTATTCTTCTGTCAAATCCGCTTTCGCCTGCTAAATGTAACGAGAGGAGGAAGAAAAAAAGATATAAAATATCCCTATAAAATTACAGTTAAATACCCCATAGTTTTTATAGTTTTTTAATTTAGTCCCTCAGGTTTTCTGAAAGTTCAATATAACCCCTGTAAAATTACATATCAATCCCTGTAGTTTTGTTTTCTTCCATTTCAACTCCTGAAGTTTCAGTTTTGCCTGTTTTTTATATTTTTGCACTTCTTTTAGCGAAAAAACTCTGATACAATTAGAAACATTATTGTTAAAAAATCATAACATGTCAGATCCCACTTTTGTGTCCAAATTCAAATTCATATCCGTGTATCCTCTATTTTTTGAATTCACGTGTCCGACACCTAGATTCGTACCTGCACCCGAGTCCGAGTAACAAAGGTGCTCTGAACCACGCAAGAGATTCGGATTTGCACAATAACTAGAATGAAGGGCAGTTGCTCTAGACCTCTTTTGTTCATTTGTAAAGAAAGGAGCAGACCCCTGTTTAAAAGGTGAAGGCAATTTAAGCATAGTTACCTGAAATCCTTGTTTTTTAACTATAAGGAGTCAACAAAAATCGATTATGCGTTTTTCTAAGAACGCTAATGGGACATGTATCGTCTTCTGGATTAGGGTTTGCACAATATATGTCATTTCCGATATGCAAATTATAAGATTAAAATGATCTTTTATCTCTCAGTTTTTCAGGATAGACTTGCAGTTCAATTTGTACGATGAGAAAAAAAAAAGGATAATCCAAAATTTAAAACTTGAAGGGAAGAAGAACATGGAGAATGACTTACAGGGTTGTGCATCTCTTCACTCAGCCCGAAATTGAGAAGAATGGAATTGACCAACACTGAAAAGTGATGTAATAAAAGGATCCTCCTCCAAGCTGATATAAAATTGGAATTAGATTTAGAAACAGAAGGCGATAATTAAAATTAAAAAATTCTGCGAACCACAAAAGGCACGTACAACTGTTCCATATATGGTGATGTACAATACATTTTTCCTGCCAGTTGGTAATAATTTCATTCCCTACAAAATGATGCAAACACATCATCAATTTTATTTTTTGATAAAAGAGCAAGACAATGATAAGTTTTTTAATTTGATATAAGAGACAAACAATGAGAAATCCTTTTGTTCTTAATAAAAGGACAATGGAAAATATGTTACCCAACAAATTCACAAGCAGACTGCAGAAGAATGGCAAAAGAAATAATTCAAGAGGTCATAGAACCGTCCAGCATATGAGCAGATAATTTTGGGAGCACAAACAAATATTTGGAGATTAATTGATTATTGCATCTACACCATTTTAAAATTCTTTCATATTAGATATGAGAATGAAAATCTTAAATTAAGAACTGGGACATGTGCATGTCCCAGAAACAATATTATTATTAATGACCATTTGCCAAAGTGGTTTAGTGGTCTTTAATGGTGTTTAGTATAATAATGATGAAAGTGCTTTTAGTAAATAAAATTTTGGTGTAAAAGCACTTTTGGAAGAAGTTAATTTTGGTGCCTTTTAACTTCATTTGAATTTGAACTTAAGAACTTACTAATATCTCCATAAAATGTTTTAAAATTAATTTACCAAACACTATTTAACTTCTACATCAACTACACTTATCCTACACTCCACTAATTAGTGTGTCATCTCACCACTCCATTCTGTGAAATGGACAGTTAGTAAGAATGTAAGATAATCTGATATAGCAGCAGATCAAAACAAAATGAATGCTGCATAAAGTGGTAAACATAACAAAGGAGAACTAAACACTGTAATAAATGACAGTACTATAATAGTCTCTCTTTTTTTCTAATTTAGAGTGTTTAAGAGTAGAAACAAAAAGTACTAAAATAGGAACCTGCAAGACATTTTGTAAGATATTGAATAAATTACAAAACTCATATGGAGAAGTTGAGATATATATAGAAGATGACTTCCTCCTTTTCACGCATTTGATCCGGTAGATGGAATGGTAAAACAATCTAATGTGCACTCTCCGTTATTGTACATCTGAAACCAGTACATTTTTAACCTTTAAATTTGAATTAAGTTTCCCACCACATAAATCTCTATTATCTATTCAAATCCAAATGTGGATCTATAAAGGGTGAAAATGGTATGGGTAATTTTAATATCATTCTCCTTTCTTAAATCACATGACTGCTCAACGGGACCACTAAATTGACGCAGAGGAAGTGAATTATATCATAATCACCTGCAAATGCAACCAGAGTCAACAACTTGTGCTTTTCAAAACTGTTAAAGCCTTCACTTATGGCGAGTATTCAAGTACATCTTTTAAATAAATCAATTATACGGACCTCTATTGTGTCATAATTTAATTGAAAGCATACCAAAAAAAAAAAAAATTAATTGCCCATAAGCAACTAAAGATCATAACACAACAAAGTAAAAGTTAATATATGAATATACTAAAGAAACCAAATACCTGAAAAAGAATAATTATTATGACAAGAAACACCCCAATAGCCATTGAACTGCTATAGTAAAATGGAACCCAGCTGCTGACAATAGGTGCCAATAATTGTAGCACAAAACCCAAAGCAAGAAAAAATATGCGCCATTGCTGAAACTCTGCACAAACCAGGAATTCGGGAAAAAGTAAAAAGAAAGTGTGAAGAAGGAAAATTAAACAGGATAAGTTAATTTAAGGTAATCATCATTAATAAAAATGAGTTCAACCTTCTTCAACAGTAACTGTGACAGAACCAGAAACTTCATCGACAAACTTTACGTCAAGGTATCTGTCCTCATAAGGTGACATGACAGAGTTCCATAGTCCCTTCTGGACAGCTTTCCAACTATCCATTTCACATTGACATAATCCAAGTGAAGCATTCCTGTAAAACAGTTCCTAATGAGACCTTTCTCTGCAACAATTAAAATGAAGTTTTCAAGTAAAAAAAAACTTCAAACAAAAGAGTCCAGAGAGTTCTAGGGAGCCACAATGAGCAAAAGAAGCCAGCACATTTCACTTACTTGTGAAAGCAAATTTGAATTTTAGAATGCAATCTCTAAGAATGACTACTGATGGGACCAAAGTAACCCGATATGCACTGGCATAGCTCCCAAGCTTCAATCTTGATATACTAGAAACCCAAATCGTTCACACAACACAACATCTTTAGATCTTTGGCTAGATCCAACTAGGTGGGATGGAGTGAAAACAACAACTGGATTTTCCACGTCAACACCTGTAATACAAACATCAGTTTGAGTATTGTAAACTACTAATTCAGAGTTTATTGATCCATATTATATATATTAGGCCAACTGAAAGGTCCCAACCATGCTTATGCTCACATACCAATTCAAAAAACATGAGGAAATAACTTTTTGCCTTTTTCCATTTTGCTATTAACAAATAGCAAAACTTACTTCAAATAACATGATTGAGAAAACTGAAAAGGAAAAAAAGTAATAATTCATAGAAGCATTACAAAACAATAGTAAAAGTTAAGTAATTCCAATTCTTTCTTCACAAATTGGCACCCAAAATCAAATGGAAGAAATGATACTACACCTTCAAGGTTTCATTTACATTTATTAATCCATTGTCAGTGTTAACAATCGCTAGCTCAACCCCAAAAAAAACATTGATTCAAGATAAACCTTCACTATTTTTCGCAGTAAGATTTAACCCATACATATGAACTGAAACAATCGATCAAACAGTAAGAGAACAAATAATAAAGCTTGAGAATAAAATTAACCCAAAAATCAAATTCAGAAAACATAGGTTCACCGGATTCTAGAACCCAATTCAAGTGGCATACAAGTTACGCTATAAGAAACCCTAAATCTCCGCTTGGTTGCTGAGGATGTAAGGAAGAACGAGAAATTAAGTAACAACACATGAACAACCAAATATACCTACTAAAACCTTCTTTCTGGTATATGTTCTTCCACATAGTTACAGGGATTTAAACAATTTGTTAAATGTGGAATAGTATAAGAAAAAAATACCTTTAATTGTATAGGAGGAGCATGAAGAGATGGAAAGCAAAAGAAGAGAGGGATAATATAAGAATAGTAGATGACGCAACACAGATTCTCATCACACTCTCCTTCGCTTTTCTTCTTGTTCTCGAAAATTACGGAATAGGGAGAGAACGCGCGGTTTGGGTGAATTTATTTTATATCTTGATTTTGGAGTCCGGAAGGATACACAACTGAAAGATGTGTGCTTATTCCGTACGCATCTCCACCATAAGCTGGCAAATAGATCAAAACACGGTTGAATATTTCGTGAAGGGAGAAAAAGGAAAAGGTGACGGGGTTGTTTAATTATATCGGTGATATTTGGCTCATTTAGGTTTAATTTTTTTTTTTTTCATGTCTGATGTCATAAATTTTGATATTTTCAAAAATGAACTCAAAAAAGCTCAAGAATTATGTTTTTCACAAAATTTTAGTACAAATTTATTATTAAATATACAATTTACCATTTGTCACTAAAAATTAAATAAAAAAACAAAACTTTTAAACAATCAGGTCACCAAATTTAAACTCAATAATTTATTTAAATTTTTTACTTAACTAGTCATTTTTAAGTTTATGGATACAAAAACAACTACTACTATAAATAATTAGTATACGTAATAATTATTCATGGTTTGTTTATGCATGGAAATTTTGTCAGGGTTGGGTTTTGGGAAGCCACGACAATTGTGCTGTCCGTGGACGGGGAAACAAGACGTTTGTGATAATTTAATTTGTTTCATAATTCATAAATGGATTGATAATCAATATAGAAAAATTATAGAATGGATAAACATATATTTTTATCAAGTATCTCTTCACATTAATTCTTCTTCTTTATCTCGTTTGGTTACAATTCAATAATATAGTTGGTCTTTTCGCATAATTACGTAACGTAAATGTGAAAAGCGTTATGAACACGGAAGATACTCTTTGCAGTAGCGCGAAACTATAAGTCGCGATTCCTCTTCGATCGAGGATTAAAATGGACCATGAATCGAGAATTGAGTTTTTCTCTCTTCCAAATCTTGTAACTCCTTTCCATGAATATTAACATATGTAATACATGATCTCCAATATTGAATTCCAAAATCCTTTCGATGAAGATCAAGTATAACTCTTTTATCGATTTTGTGAGGTTTTATCGTCGTTGAGATCGTTTGAATCTTTTTTCAGTGGTCATACGTATTACCAAATCTGGTCCCAACAACGTTGTTTCACTTCACCTCATCCCAAAGTATCTTGAAGAACGACACTTTTTCCATACTGTGCTCAAATGGAGCCGTATCGATCTTGTTTGATAAGCATTGTTGTTGTAGGAAAACTCACCGATGGTAGAACTTGTCCCAACTTCCTCAAGTCGAGGACACAGAGTCTTAATAAATCTTCAAGAGTTTGAATAGTCCTTTCCAGACCTTACCCATCCGTTTGAGGATGATATCTTGAACTAAATCGTAATCCGTGCCCATAGCTTTTGCAAACTAACTCGAAATCTTGAAGTAAATCTTGGGTCTCGATCGAAACTATGGATCTTTGGCATACCATACGATCTTACGCTCTCGTTTATGTACATACTAAATGAGGGCGTTCAAGTGTAAAAAGTTTCTTGTATCGGTGAAAGAAATGAGCGACTTGAGTCGATCTATCAACAATATTGAAATTACATCTATGCCTTGAAAAACTTGGGAAGACCGATGCTTGAAATCCATGGTAATGTGCTCCTACTTCCATTCTAGAATTTCAAGTGGTTCTGATGGACCTTTTGGTACTTGATGCTTTCGCCTTGACTAGATTGACAAGTTAGACACCTTGAGATAAACCCTTATCTCTCTTCGTATTGCTCCACCAAAATGTATGTCAAGATCACAATAAATTTTGGTACTCCGGGATGGATTATGCAAGCGGTGTGTTGTGCGCCTCCATCATGATTTTATACTTCAATCGAATCGTTAGGAACACAAAGTGCAGAGTTGACTCGAAGTATTCCTTCTTTATCGATTCTTGCTACGAATAATACTTTCTTCTTCATTCGCATCGGCTCCGAGTTACGTAGTTTTGAGCGACTTTAACTTTATCAATTAAAGTCGGGTTCTACTTTCGTATATTTGCCATCATCACATGGGTCCACTAGAGTCTTTAACTCTATTTCCATCCTTTCCAAGTCATACTGAAATGGGTCTTTGCGTTGACAATATTGCACTTTTAAATGCGCATATGATCTTACTTTAATCGTCGTCAACTCTCACGTTCGCTTTTTCAAGATGGTATTGGATGGTATGATCATAATCTTTCAACAACTCACGCCATAAATCGTTCTACGCGTGTTGAATTCCTTTGAGTGAAGAAATATTTGAGGCTTTTATGATCCATATAGATCTCCACCTTCTCTCCATACAAGTAATGCCTCGAATCTTAAGCGTAAAAGCATTGCTACTGCTCTCTAGATCGTGGTAGGATAATTCCTATCATATTCTTTGAGTTGTCGAGGAAAGGAAAGGCTATGACTCTCCGTGTTGCATGAGACACATCCTAACCCTTTGCACGAAGCATCATTGTAGATGACAAATCCCTCAGAGGCCGGATGGTATTATCGAGCAGTGTTTGAAATGAGTCTCTTCTTGAGTTCTTGAAAACTCTTTTCAAATTCCTCGCTCAATAAATTTTGTATCTTTTGAGTTAAATGAGTTAATGGAGTAGCGATTAGAATACCGCCCTACGAATCTCCAATAATAACTAACTAAGCCAGAAAGCTCGTATTTGGTCAACGACTTAGGTTGCTCCAGCTTTGAATTGCTTGATCTTTACGTCGGCAGATATTCCATGATTTGATATCACGTGCCCGAGGAATCTGACTTCCTCGAGCCCGAACTTCGCATTTTTTTAACTTGGCATAAAGCTTGTTTTCACGAAGCTTTTGGAGTATCGACCTCAAGTGTTTTCATGGTCTTGGCGGGTTTTGGAGTATATAAGGATATCATCGATAAAGACTACCACAAAGTGATCGAATATTCCTTGAATACTCGGTTCATCATATCCGTGAAAGCGTGAGGAGCATTAGTCGATCTAAAAAGACGTGACTAGGAATTCATAATGCCCGTCTGAGGGATTAAAAAGCGATCTTTGGAATGTCATCGGTTTTAATCTTCAATGATGATATCCGGAACGAAGATCAATCTTTGAAAAGAATTTGGCTCCTTTGCGGTGGTCGAAGCGGTCATCGATGCAATGGTACGAATTTACTATTTTTTATGGTGACATGATTGACTCCAGATAATCAATCTGAAATCGCATACTTCCATCTTTCTTTTTCGAATAGAGCAGGAGCACCCCGAGGAGGCGTCTTGGGGCCAGATAAGAAACCGATATATAACAATTCTTGTAGTTGGGTTTTAACTCTTGAAGTTGATAGGAGTCGTTTGATATGGGGCTTTGGAAATGGGTTTTGTCTGGGATTGAGGTCGATACAAAAATTCGATTTCACGCTCTACGAGGGTAAGCCGGGAAGTTTTTGGGAATATGTCCGAAATTTATTAACAATAGAAATATCATTCAAATATGATGTATCTTTATTTAAATCAAGTGACATGGGCTAAGAAAGTTTGACATCAGTTTTTTGATAAGCGAATAGCTTTATGACTTGATATGACGGTGATTGATTTTAGTGGTTTGGTTGCTTGAATTAGCATAATAGGTTGGTTAGGAATATGAAAGCTAACAACCTTACGAAAATAATCGATTTTAGCGTGATGAGTAGTTAACTTGATCGATCCACAAATCACATCAAATCTGAAGTATTTTCGAAGGAAATAAGATCGACGAGGGTAACGTCGCAGTTATCGATTTGAATCAATTAAGACTTATAAATAGTGGATGTAATGAAGGTTTCTCCCAGCGGAGTTTCAATAGATAAGTCAAAGTCAATTTTCTCAGAGTCAAATTTAAGCGTTGGTAGCAGTAGGAGAAATAAAGGAATGGGTAGAACCGATATCAAATAAAGTATCAACAACTTCACTAGAGTTTATAATTAGCTTACGTGATCACCTCGTTCGATTCCTCGCTTTTTGGGAGAGTTCGACAAAGCAGCTCTCCCTGAACTCTAGGTTTTGTCTTATCACGGGACACCACTTTGATGCCTTACGTCCAGTGGACTTGACTTTGGTGCCTTATAAAATCGAAATTTAGGTGACCTTCTTTTCCACAATTATAACACGCTTGGAATTTGCATCGATGCGGTTTAGACTTATGTGTCCTTCCCTCCACATTTTTGTAACATCGTCGGTGGGTGGTCGCTTCTCTTCCTTAACAATGAGATCTTTGGTCTTTGGCGTCTTTCCATCCTCATTGAATCTCCTCTTCTTGAAATGTTCACTCTTATTGTCATGGCCATGATTACCACCAAAGTGATTATCATTTACGGCATGTTGATTCCTTCCACGTTTGTTATCACCGCTTAGATGGCTGCTATACTGGTATTATCGACTTGTCGGTTGCTCTCTCTTGGTTGGGTTGACTCATTATCGCACTCTAATAAGCAGAGCCTATTCACAACATCGAATCTGAAACCACGGTTTGTGAGAAATTAGGTATTAGCGTATCTTGGGTTTCAAACCTCTTAGAAACATCCATCATTCTCTCCTCATTATCAACGAAGTGGGGCTATGAACAAAACAACTCGGCAAACTTAACTTCCCGTGTCGCCCACCCAGTCGTATTGTTTTACTCGAAGCTTGATGAACTCTACCTCCTTACGTGTGACGAATACTTTCGGGAAAGTACTTGTCGTTGAAACGACTCTTGGAACATCTCCCAAGACATTTTGAGTGCGGCGAGGTTGAGTCGCTTCTGATTCCCACGCGAAATCGCCTCTGCGCTTCGCCATGACGTGAAGGTGGCAAAGGAACCTTTTGCTCCTCGAGCATCCCAGACATCAAATATCTTGTTGATCTGCTTTATCCACGTCTCGCCATAGCCGTGATTTTGGCTCTCAAAAACTCCGGTGGTCGACTCATTGAATCGCTTAGCGGTGGCCGTCAGAAAGTTGTCGGTGTTTCCCACATTTTGGGCGAGAGGCAACTTTTCGCTGATGTTGCATGAATTACATAAAGCCTCTGAACATCCCATCGTTCACCATTTCATCGGTGTTATTGTTTACGTGAGGATTATTGTCTTCACAGTATACATTATCCTGGGCATTAATCTGTGGTGACTCGATGGTCTCATGTGCTTGAATCTTTGCCGCGTCAGCGGATATTCCATGATTTGATATCACGTGCCCGAGGAATCTGACTTCCTCGACCCGAACTTCGCATTTCTCAACTTGGCATATAAGCTTGTTTTCACGAAGCCTTTGGAGTACCGGCTTCAAATGGTGCTCATGATCTTCCGACTTTTGGAATATATGAGGATGTCATCAATAAAGACAACAACGAATCGATCCAAATAATCCTTAAATACTCGGTTCATCATATCCACGAAGCGCGGGAGCATTAGTCGATCGAAAAGACATGACTAAAAATTCATAATGCCGTGTCGAGTTACGAAGGTAGTCTTTGGGATATCCTCGATTCTAATCTTTAGGTGATGATATCCGGAGCGAAGATCGATCTTTGAAAAGAATTGTGCTCCTTATTGTGGTCGACGGTCATCATCGAGAATGCGGATACTATTCTTGATGGTGACATGGATTCGATTCTCGATAGTCGTCTACAAAAGTCGCATACTCCGTCTTTCTTCTTTACAAATAAAAACAGGGAGCACCCCGAGGAGATGTCTTAGGGCCGAATGAAACCGATGTCCAACAACTCCTATAGTTGGACGCTTTAACTCCTAAGGTTCAATAGGAGCCATTCGATGTGGGGTTTTAGAAATGGGCTTTATGCTGAGGGTTGGCAGATCAATAAAGGAATTTAACTTCACGTTAAGGGGTAGGCCAGGAAGTTCTTGAAGCTACGTCGGAAATTTACTAACAACGAGAATATTATTCAAATGCGGCGTGTCTTTATTCAAATCCATAACACGCGGGCTAAGAAAGCTTGACATCCGTTTTTCAATAAACAAATAACTTTATGACTAGATATGACGATGATTGATTTTAATGGTTTAGTTGGCTTGAATTAAATACAACGGGTTGGTTAGGAATATGAAAACTAACAATCTTACGAAAATAATCAATTTTGGCATGATGAGTAGTTAACGATCATCCTTAAAATCACGTCAAAAGTAAATATCTTTAAAGAGATAAAATCAATGTAGATAATGTGATGGTGCCAACTTGGATCAAACAAGATTTATAAGCGATGGATGTGATGAAAGTTTCTCTAGCAGTCTCCACAGATAAATCAAAAGTCTAATTTCTCAGGAGTTAAGTTTAAACATTGAGCAGCAATGGCGGAGAGATAAATGAATGGGTAACCTTAGGTATCTAGTAAGTATAAACTTCTCAAGAATTTATGATTAGCTTACGTGATCACCTCATTTGGGTTCCTCGCATTTTGACCGATCCACGACAAAAGCGCTCTTCCAGAGGCGATTGACTTTGACTTTTGCAGGACGACACTTTTGAGTCACCATCCCATTGGACTTGGTTTTACTTTCTGTCTGATCTCGGCGATATGTCCTTCCTTTCCACAATTATAGCATACCTTGAAGCTGTTGTGGCCAATTTGGGCTAATATCCCTCTTTTCCACATTTATAGCATCGACGGTGGTCGTTCTCTCCCTTAGAACCGATTCTTCTTTGGTGTTGGCGATCTTCACATTGTCGTTGTTGAATCTCCTCTTTTAAAATCCCCTCCCGACTAAGCTTTTTACATATTCTCATGGCCTTGATTACCACGGAGTAGTTCTTGCTTTGTCAGTATTCTTCTTTCTCTGCTTGGTTGTCGTTGTTACGATGAGCTTTGTGTCCGATATGATCCACAAGTTATGGTCCTCCGGTTGAGCGTACTCGTTATCTAAGCTCTAATGATTAAGCCACATGACAACATCTGAATAAAGATAAAATTTATGAGAAATGAGATATTGGCGTGTCATAGGGTTTAAACCTCTCGAAACATCTGCGTCATCGTTCCTCGTTCTCCACGAATGAGGTGCTGAGCACGGATAACTCTGTAAACTTTGCCTTCGTCTTTGGGGACAATTGCGTAAGTATTATTTTGTTCGGTCTAATAAACTCCACTTCCTTACGTATAGCCAGAATACTTTCCGAAAAGTACTTGTCATTGAAAAGATTCTGAAACGTCTCCCAAGACATCTTTGAGTGCTTGTTTGGATGGAGTGCAGCTTCACGATTCCCACCGATGTCCTTTCATTCTGGAACATAAGGTGGCGAATGGAACCTTACATTCCTCGGTGCATCCCAGACATGAATATCTTGATAATTTGTTTTGACCCGTTTACGCCTTAATCGGATCCGCTTTCCCGAGTGCAGTGGTCCCACTCTTTGAACTATTTGCATTTGTGACAAGCGTGCGTTATTATCATTTCCACATATTTTGTGCACGAGTCTCCTAAATCACGATTTTGCATGAAGCTAAAAGCTTAAACATCCCATCGTTCATCATCTACGCTTTCGGTAGGTGTTGTTCACGGAGGAACATTGCCGACTATTACACGTTCTCCTTGTTAGTGAGTAAAAGGTGTCTCCACGGTCTCATTTACTCCACTGTTAACATTCTCGATCGACATTCTCAAATCTTGCCATAAAATAAGGGTTAATTAAAGAAATCGATATATCACATAATATCCTATATCTTGACCAACCAACAAATAAAGCTTAGGTAAGACATCTTAGCGAATGTTTACTCGTCTCTCTCCTCCTAGTTCTATTTCCCAGATCTCACTTGGGAGATCATATCCTAAGCTTTGATACCAGCCATGGCGCCCCCAAAATAGGTATACATCACCCGTTTTGAGTGCGTCGAAAACATGAATGTAAACAACACAACTTTATTAATCTGACATAAAAAGTGTGAGTTTAAATACAAATATTGTCATCTAGACAATATTCACACCAAAATAAGTTCTCATTACAATTATTGATACATTATTTTACAAAATGGTGAGGACTACTAAAACAACTTTCTAGAACCTTCATTCCATTACCACGATTAGTACTGCTTACATTTTAAGCCTCCAGAGAAGAAAAATGGAGCGAAAAGGAAAAGGGTGAGCTCGACTAGCCAGATAAAGAATATTATGACTAAGATAATATAGAACAAATTATACGTTAGTCTTGAACGAGAAAAAATCACGATAAAATACAATGAAACGACAAGTTTTGGATCAATATTACATGTGAAATAATAATTAATAGATGAGTTACGTAGAGAATGAAATCTACTATAATATATGAATTTAAAAGTCCATCGTCGATATTTTATAATCAATCGATATTCATCTTGAATCAAATATTCATCTTTACTACAGGCCAAAGATATTCATCGGTCAGTTAAGTATTTCATCTCACACACATTACATCTTTACATTACGAAGGCGAAGATATTCATAAGAAAATCAACCATCTTTGCTACTCTGAGGCCAAAGATATTGATGCATACCATCATTTAAGGATGAGGATGATGAAAAATATTTTAAAGAAAAGCGAATCCGATTAAACAAAAGAACAAATATTAAGGATTGATACTTTCAAATATTCGAGTTCAAAAATACTTCATAAATAACCATAGTGAAGTAAAATTCGAGAATGGTCAAAACATGGATACTGATCAAAGCTAGTATCCATAATCAAAATTTTGGAAAAAAAAGAAAAAAATTTAATTTTACATGAATAGTGTAATATATTAATTGAATAATGTAAGTATCGTGAATAATGCCGTATCGTGAATAGTAACCTCGACTACTTAAAAGATAAAATTTCACAAGAAAAATCTTACCAATATTAGGGATAATGATATTAGAAGAAATAATATCATTTTTAAAAAAATATCCACTTACCTCGAAAAGAAGGCAGTTACTTGGTTGAAATCTTGAATATAGTCTTTGAAGGAAACTTGCATAGTATATAGAACACTCAAAGTATCAAAATACTCATAATAATACGCTCGATAATATAGAGAGAAAAGAGAGAAAACTTGAGTTTAAATGTGATTTTCGATTCTAACCTAAGCATCTATTTATAGGAAAATGCTTAGAACACCAAAAAATAAAATTTAATAAAATAATAATATAATTAATAAAATTCAAGTCCACCTTTGAAATCTGATTTCAAATTTCATTTAAATCACATGTGAGGGCCAATGTAATTACAAAAAATGTTTTCTTTAAAAAAATATTAAAACTTGCAAAATTCGATTATTTTGGAACTTGAAACTTCAATAATTCATAATAAATAGCATTTTTTATTAGAAAATTCAAACCACATGTCCTTTCCATAGGAAATTCTATTCTCTACAACTTTTAGCCTTAAAGCGTTTTCCAAATTTTAAGCGAAATTGATGATGAAATCCAAGCAGTGGAGAATTTTTACAGTATAATCAAATTTTAGTCGAGAAATGGGGTCCACAAACATGAAAAACATGTTTTAAACATTTATTCAAACAAAATATTCTTCCTCCTCATTTATTCATATATCCCACATTCGTTGTAAAATATCACCATTATTATATTATTAAATATAATAATATATTTAAATAATTATTTTATCGAAAAAGATAAAATAACAATTTTTTCAACAATTATCACATTAAAATTTTCTCCATCTATATCCATAAAATGAATATTTTTCTTATTATATATCGTCGGTAATTAATTATTCACAAATAATATTACGAGAATCACAATCATCGGTGACGACAGACGGTTCACGAAGGAAAGGGGGCTTTCGATAAGGATTTCTCCTTCTTAGTGCCTTGATTAGGTGACCAAACCTTCCTTAAGGCGAACTTTCTAGACATTGCATATAATGTTATCTAATAATATTATTCAAATAATATGAATTATTGATCGATAATGAAAATAATGTGTAGTGACAATTATTGAAACAATGATAATATAAAATATCAGCGGAGCGATTATTGAATCGATAAAATATTGAACAGTAACTCTGTAACAATTATTGAGTAATGTCTTCTTACGTAAGAATCAATAATTGGTGGAATCTGGTGTATCTTTCTTGTTTTTAACCCTTTGGGTATTCTAACAATGATAACTGATAACAATTCTGTAGTTATTTATAAACAACTTATACTTGTTGTTTTTCTTAATCAATCGCTTTTAGATTATGGGGGCCCACACGAGGCTAGCGTCGTCGTGCGAATATTCTCCCAAGCGGTAAGAATATTCCACTACCAAACTAATATTCTCAACAATGATGAATATTTTATAACCACTTGTTATTTAAAATATTTTGCTCATTTTACCCATAACTAACCACATTAATCAAATCAGCCCTTACTATTTCAAAATAATAAATAGAGAAATTTAATTTCATTTATAATAAGTTGAGGGTCTTACATCCAGCCCACCATGCGGTAATCCAATGTATGAGCAGATCATTTTCACAATTTAATAAGGAATGAATACGAAGGATGGATTCACCGTAAATGTGGTAATCCACGTAGGCATGTTATTCCAGCAGAATAATAAAGAATGGAATAACGGAAGAATTCACCATGCGTGGTAATCCACGTGACGAGTTATTCAGCGGAATAATAAAGAATGGAATAACAAAGAAATTCACCATGCATGCGATAAATCATGCAGAGCGAGTTATTACAACGAATAATAATAAAGAATGGAACCAGGTGTGCGTAATCACTTGGAGCGGGATATTCTAATAGAATAATAAAGAATGAAATAACAGCAATGATCATCGTGGCGTGATGAGAGCCTTACAGACGAGTTATTCAACGAGAATAATAAATAATGGAACCGGTCATCGCATGTCACATCTGACGGCAGGATATTCAATGAATAATAAAGAATGGAACGAATTAAGCCAATAATCCGCACAAACGAGGATATTCCAATGAGAATAATAAAGAATGGAATAACGAGAAGAATTTCACCATGTATGCAGTTTCACTTGTATGAAGAGTTATTCGACATAATAATAAAGAATGGAATAACGAGAAGAATTTCACCATGTATACCAGTTTGCCAGCGTATCGAGGTTATTCAACCGGAATAATAAGAATGGAATAACAATAGCTCTCTTACATGAATCTGAAGAAATAATAATACCTACCATAGAAAAGAAATTGGATCTCTTTTGAGAGAGGTGGCAGACTTCTCTTCTTCTTCTCTCTATAATAATTGCTCTATAGCTTTAGTGAATTGGTGAGAGAAATGAAGGAAGAATGAGCTTCTATTTATAGGAAAATATAGTTTTGATAATTTACGCATTTTGGGGCTCGAAATATATATAGTCAATACCTCCAACTTTTCTTTCATTTTTAATTTAGTCCTCGTAAGTATTATCAAACCTTTTACCACCAATAATAGTAAATAATGTGAATCCAATGGATTCAATCATGTGAATCGATAGTTATAATCATTTAAAAATCCCGAATTACAATATATAGTACACTCCATACATACCTCTATTTTTAACTTAAGTAATGTAAGTATTATCAATCTTGCACTTCAACTCCCCTAATAGTACAAGAATGTGATTCAATAGTTTACGTGAACAAATATTTATATAAGCATATGAATTAGTAGCAATTAATTGCTCATTTATCCGATTAATTACTAGGATTTATCAACCCCAGGATATCAATTATCATCTAATAGATGTGATTTCCACTAACACTAATAATCCTAATCAATGATGAAGTATCAAATTCATCTTTAATCAACACGAACTTATTCATCATTAATATCATAATTCCGCGATATTTAACAACTAGGTCGCGTTCCAGGAAGAGGGGCTTCAGGTAAGGATTTCTCCTTATTGGGCGCGAAATTAGGTGACAAAACTTCTCCTCGATGAACTTCTAGATATTGTAAATATTGAAATTCAATAATATGAATAACTTTATCGTCTCAATTATTGATTTAATAATATATCATATTATACGGATGATAATCTTATGCGAATAATTGAATCAATAATATGAGAGATATGATGCAAGCAATTCACATGCTTGATAGTTGAGTATCGAATTAATGGTGACTTCTCACGTAAGATCGATAACCAATCCGAAGTAATGCTACTTATCACGACCACGCGTATTACTATACTTTTATTCAAGGGTAGTTCAACGGTTTTAATGGTAACACTTGGCCGTTATTTTTAATAAAGATAATTACATCATTTTCTTCTTCTACAATACTTCCATTGTTGAAATCCACCAATGATTGTCTTATTAAATACGAATATTCTCTCTGTTAAAATGAATGTTCGACGACCCGATGAATATTATCACAACCACTTACTTTACTTTGCAAAATTTATAAATATTACTGTACAACTATAACATTATATCAAATCCACACCCGTAATATTAAAAAATATTTGAGTAAATTTAAATCTTTATTAATAAAATTTGGAATTTTACAATCTCCCTCCTTATAAAATTTAAGCCCTCGAAATTTACGACGCACTTCGTATCTTAGAAAAGGTGAGGATATCAGACTTCATTTCAAATTCTAACTCTTGAAATTATAACCTTTGAGTGTTGAATACGATCCTTCTTATCCAAGATTTTAACACGTATCTCCTCATCACGTTAAATCTTCGCGCTCTCTCATCTAATTCTAATTCAATAATGTGGGTTGAATTAATCCCACGTATTTACGTAAAAATGTCTTATGAACACGCGACATACCTGCCGGTAAAAACAAGTCTATAGGCCACGCAGTTAAAGTACTCGATCAAGGGATTTCAAATGGGCAATTAAATCGAGGTTGATATTTCCTCTTTTCATCGACTTTATTCTAGAATAACAACTGCTTGAACCTTCTTCTTATTCATTCAGCTCCGGTGTGTAGTTTGAGCGGCTTTTAACTTTGCTCGATTAAAGTCGATTCTAATCGTGATATTCGCTTATCTTTTACGTGGGTCCTAGAGTCTTAACTCTATCTTCATCATTTATAAGTTATCTGAAATGGGTTTTTGTGTTAATAACATCGCTTTTCGTTAACGCATCACGATCTTACACTCAACGCGTCATTTCTACTGGCATTCGCTTCTTCCACGATGATCTTTGAATGGTATGGTGGCCAATCTTCAATAACTGAGCCAACATTATTTGGCGATTATCACGTTCATTTTGGTTGAAGACATATTTGAGGGTTTTAGAAAATGGGTTTTATCTTTGGAATCGATACAAAATTCTATTTCACGCCTGGGTAAACCAATAAGTCTTTAAGAATACGTTGAAATTTATTAACAATAGAAATATCATTTAAAATCGCGAATTTCATCCAAGACTCGATAAGACGCTCACATCGA